>AP026154.1:0-247500 GCA_030295235.1 Fistulifera solaris | reverse complement strand
CACGGAACGGTCTACGCATGGGATCCAAGTGGCGGCGGTGCCGCAGCAAGTTCTACCGCACAGCATTACGATCAAGAACAACTTACGGAAGCCGACATTCGAATCGTCAGTGTGCTACGGCCTATTACAAAGTTTTCGGCCTTTCTTCCGGGACAGTATTGTTTACATGCAAAAATTGCGCCCGACTGTCGACACTTGGTTACAACGGGCAGCAATGGAACGGCCAAACTATGGGATACTGCTACGTGGGAGTTGACACAGACACTGCCGAATGAGAAATGGGTATGGGATGCTGCATTTTGTGCAGACAGTAGCTATTTGGTAACTGCGAGCAGTGACCACGTGGCTCGACTGTGGAATTTGAGGACCGGGGACGTGGTTCGTCAGTATAGAGGTCACCAGTCGGCTGTTACATGCGTCGCTCTGAACGATAGCAATGCATGAGGAACGAAAACGAAAGCATCTCTGCAATCACCTTTCCTTGCTTTGTGACGCGTTTGTCAACAATATATTGTACCTATTCTCGGAGAAGAGTTTCTTATCTTTGCTTGAACACTTTGACATGCCGAAGGACCTTATGTGATTGCAGTTGTCGAATAAACTCTTGTTATTATGAGAGTTATTGGGGTTCAAAAGGCAGCTGCTGAGCAATATCCATTTCAGTACATCCGTTTACTTTTAGTAATCGACATTCTGCAAATGTTATTAACTCTTTATTTGGATTTTCTGTATTTGTTCTGGAGAAAGATAGTTCTTTAATATCAAAGCTTCTTGTTCTTGTAGAACCTGCCAGGGTGGACGATTCTTGTCACCTGGCAGAGGCGGAGGAAAAACATATGGCGATTTCCGCCTAGCTCGTTTGGGCGAATTTTTGCTCGTCGTTTCCTCCAATTCCATTTCTCGCAGGAGCCTTTCGCGTTCCGCGGCACGCTGTATCTTCCAATCCTTTGCAACCTTCTCTTTGGGTAACGACGCTGTCTCTTCCATGTCGTCTTCTTTTTGTTTTCCGACGTACGATGCTCTCATCTCTTCCGATTCGGCATACATATCAACACAAGGACGACAACTATCCGAATCGGTAAAGGTTACCAAGGCAGCGTTACCTTTGGACCCGAGGAATTCCACCGATTCGACGGACCCAAATTGCTGCATCAACTCGGCAATGGAATGTTCGGTAGGACTGATTTTCATTTTTTGCGAGACCATTTGAGTCTGATTTGTCGGTCTTCTTTGCTTGCTTTTTTCATTTCGGCCACTTTCTTGGCTGCCTCCTTGTCCGCAAATTGTTGACGCAGTTGCTCGGCTTCTTTCTGCAAGTCTCGGACTTTTTCTTTCGAATGATGCTCTGTCGTGGATGAGCGGTTCACTTTCCGCTGCCGTGCATCTTTCTCTTGTTCCGCGAGTTCATCCCGCATTCGTTTTCTCTTCTCCGACATGCTTTTCGTTCGTTCCGCTTCTACTTGCTCGCGACGGAGCTGCGATGCCCGTTGCAAGTCGTACCTTTCTCTTGTTTCTGCATATTCCGGTTCCGTTAAAAAGGCCTTGGCCGTTTGAATTTTCTGAAATCGTTCGGCGGCTATTTCTTGTTCTTTCGTAGAGAGTTGTTGAATCTTATCGGGATGCAATTGCAATGCCAGCTTACGGTAAGCCTTGTTGATGGCGGCCGCATCGTCGGTGAGTCGGACTCCCAGCACCTCGTAGGGATCTTCTTTGGGGAAGTTTTTGTTGCCGCTCGCATTACTCATTTCTTTCTCTTCTTATCCCTCAAGAGTCACTTGGAATCTTGATAGTTGTATGAAAGTGATGCAAGGCAATTACTTTGAAAGACAAATCACCACATGCTCTCCATAGCCGGAAGCAAATGGCCGCATGTTTTGCTGTTGCCGTTATTATTATTTTTGGATAATGCCATCAGAGTCACGCGCAAGATCCAGTCACGAACGGTGCCGAAACCATGGATCGAAACGTGTGTCATTCCCCCACGTCAAATCGAAGCATTTTTCGCACAATGTACGTGTGTCATACGTCACTGGGCGCACATATTATTGTCACTGACGTTCGTCAGACTAACAAGCAAACTGTATGTTGGAAGAAACTCCAAAACTTCGTCCTCAGCGAGCGGAACATCTTCAAGAGAATTCGAGTGAACCGAATGCCGACGGAAGTTTTTTTTTCTCTTGGAGGAATAATGAGGAAATCACAAAAAAACGGATGATCCATGTTATTTTAGAAAATTGACCTTGCTTGAATGGATAGTATGTCCATGTCAGAGCCCTACATGATAGGTCTCACGTCACCGACTTCTTCCTCCGACTATCCTCCTTCGAATTCTTCCAATACGACGAATCTTATACCTTCCATAGACACCTCATCGCCCCACGAAGCACCACTTTCACATGTTGAATGGATCGTTGTCCTCATATTGGTCGCTTTAGCCTTCGGAAGCTTTCTAGGACTCGCCGTGTTTCTCGAAAGGCGGCGACAATCGGCGCGACGCGTCACCACGCGTCGTCCGAGAAAGCCGCCATCGGAACGTTACTTGGAAATTGAAAAATGGCTAGTCAGTAAGCGAGTGGAAGTGCACGACGTAACATGTGAGCTGGCGTGTGGCATGTTGCATCCGAAGAACGACGAAAACCGGCCGAGAACACTCACAGAATCGACCTCCAAAACTGACGGAGACCACAGTAGTCAATCCTCCGATATAGAAGAAGGTCATCGAGACGAATGTTCGATTTGTTTTGAAGTCTTTCGACCGGAAGAGATTGTCTCGTGGTCACCGGAACCTAACTGCCAGCATGTTTTTCACCATCACTGTATCAAAGAATGGTTGCTGCAAAAGAAAGAATGTCCGTTTTGTCGCGAAATTTTTCTACCGATTGACCGCATCCAAGGTACGACCAAGCTCCAGACAATCAACGAGTTGGTACTGGCGCAACAACGTCGATCCGCGCGTTGTTTTTACTGCATTCAGCACGGTGTCGTGCGTCCTTCAAGGGGTTGTCGCTGGAAACAGTGTGACGTCGATGCCATTGTCGCGCGGTCGGAATGTGTTCCGACGCTGGACGAATTGCAGAAAATACGCGGTGTCGTCGATGGTGAAGATTATTCGGGAGATTCCTGCCATTTGGTACCAAGTACTATGGTTTTATCTTCTGTCGCCGAATCCAGCGACAATGAGTTGTGTGTCGGTACGGAGGGGACGGTGTCGGTGGAAGATGACTTGATTTCTGCAGATCCTTCCGCTGATATTCAAGGTCGCAAATGAGGTTGGATCGCCAATCGCTACTTTGATTTTGAAACGTCACCGCTATATATTTTTTGCTCGCTATGGTAATACACACAAATCGGCAAAAAATCTTTTTAAATTTAAATATGCCTAAAGACTACCTCCGTCCCATTTGCTTACTACGTTCTCAGGAGCGAGTAGATTTTTACCAAATCCACTCTTGCAAGGGTCTTTTAGGTCCCCGCCTTCATAAACAACAGACAAAGATGGTCCGCATCCATTGTAATTGACTCCCATGGATTCGCCTATCAAATGAATATACATTTGTAACGCACAGCGCTCTCGAAGAATCCTGCCTGCACTGTGCCATCCGTTGCGATGACGTGCTCCTATTTTCAACAACACTTTTTCCGCTTTTGAATCCATATTGTCAATACGAACAAATAAAATTGCGTCCCATTCACGGGGATTGTCGTCTGCATACCGGTAAATTTTCTGCTCAAAATCGGCCAAGCAACTAATCAGGCTGATGTGCATATCTTGTTCGACAATGATGATCGCACCAGGTGAACGATTGCAATTGATGATGCGGCTATTACTCAGTGTGCCGTTGCTCACAGTGCAAACTTCATTGGTGCGTGCGAATCGGAGCGTGGTGTAGTAAAGATTGATGTCTCTCAAAAGAAAACAAGGTAAAGAATGAGTTATTTGACATGGACTGCTTTCGGATCGCAAAACATACCTTCCACGAACCAAGAATTCAAGACGCCGGGATTGTCAACACAATTGACTTCGGAAATTTCAATACGATCACCGAGGTCAAATGGTCTGTGAAAGACAAGATATAAGATAAGTTTGGATACTTAGTAAAGATAGATCAGTCCTCTTTACTCACCGACGGATCGCAATGAGAAAGATTCCTTCGATATACTTCGAAGCTGAAGCCCCAACAGCGAAGGAAAATGAAACCAAAAGGGTTGACAACGAAACAAGTAATGGCCAGCTGTTTTTTTTGAAATGTCAGTCGACAATAATCGGTTATGATAGTATCGAGAGGATCAATGTATTCATTCAGTACGTACGGATTGAATTTCAAAATGGAGAGATTCACTAGGAAAAGAATGGACAAGAACAAACCATCAAAAATTGCTTCCAACACATTGTCAATGACTGACGCATTCCCCACGGAAGCCCTGAAGTATCTCAAACGTCGGTAGAGTGAGTCGCATGATTGGACGAATGCAAGAAGTGTCACATTGCCATGACGATCCGGACAAAATAACCTCAGCAGAGCAGCTGACTTGGCCTGTTTTTTCTTCTTCGTCCTCTTCAACCGCAAGAAGGTTCAAAGTTGCGAAAGGAAGAACGTCATTACCAGGAGTCATCTTCATGAGTCTGCTGTAAACAGTGTGTGACGAAAGAATACATTCATTTCTGTTTGAAGCACTTCCAAACGCTTGTCCGAACGGTCGATCTATATCCATCAGTTCCAACGCTCTTCGAAATTGCAAAACATCTTGTATGCTGGCCTCTTCATTCTTGTTCTTATCGCGCTTGTTCGAAGGCTCTTCCCATGCGTCTAGCAAATCTTTCATGTCAATAAAGCCTGCAATCGGCTCACCCTTATCGTGACTAGAGTCGCCAAGACCAATGTCTCCCTCACCATTTTCACTCGGCGCACTTGAAGGCGTCGCATCTTCTTCCATTTCATGCTGTGAATTCCGCAATGTTTGCCAATCCTGTTGGATTGAACAAGCTTCGTTCGATCAGTCGCATCCTCGTCATCTGACTCTGCCGAAACAAAATATTGGGGATTTTCCACAACCATGTTTTCAATTCGTTCTGCAAGTTCGGCAACCTCGGCTATCAATACGATATCTTTCATGAGCGGTTCCATGCGCGGCTTAAAATCCACTTACAAATTGTCATTAAGATGTAAGAATGACGCGAGTGCAGGCTTAGTCTTTTCTTCAACCTACCTAGCGTTTTACGGCCAAAGTGCACAGCCATAAAGGTTCTCTTCAGACTCGTAACCACGCCCGAAAACACAAGACACATCAAGGCATGAAAATAGACATCTGAGTTGATAAGATAAGCCCCTGAAACTCCCGGCGAGAATATTCGAAGACCAGTCCAGTACAACCAATTGACAGCGAACGGGTCGTCTCCATGGAGAATGAGTAGATCAATCACCGACCAAGCAAACAAAAGAAAAGGCCACCCTTTGGCTTGAATCATGAGCAGCGTGACAAGCGGTCCTCCTACAGTGATCGTGAACTTCGTACGAAGTGTCAGACCATCAATTAAGAAAAACTGTGTCATCCGAGCAAGCTCAAGCGTTAGCAGTTGTCTCGCGAAAAATTGCACCACCACGACAACGTGGTGGTTCTTGGTAAAAAATCAAATCTTGGATTTCCAAGATTGTAAAATAATATCCATGCTGTCATCACCAACGGCATTGCCGCGAAGGCAAAGTAAGCCGTGGCGATACCTTGACATACAAAGGAAATAAGCTGCGCACCCGTTCGGCGCAGCCGACGAAGCTTTCGGTGCAGCATTTTGATGAATCTCCGTGTCTTTTGCTTCCTGCGCCGTGCCAGTACAGCATTCTCGTCGGTAGGGTCGTATTCACCATCTAGTACGCCGCTCAGTAGAGGAAGCTCTTCGATCGGAAGAGGAGAGTCGGTAGTTGTCTCCGAAGACATCGATTGGTCGTCGTCACCCTCAAAAAGCTTCTGCACCTGAAATGCCCCAGCGACCAAGCGATCTGTTTGAGTTTTAGACTCTTCAATCTTATCTACAGCATCAACGCTGTCATCGTCCCGTCCTTGAGATTCAGCAAAAGGATTCTGAGGTAAATCTGTCTTTCCGCTGCTGCTAACGAGGTCCATGATGTGATGCACTTGACTGCTAGCGGTGCGTTTGTGAGCGTACTTTAGAGATTCGGAGAGCTTTGATTGAAACATCCCGATCGAACGCTTTTGCGCCATAGTACGATTTACTGCATTCTTGAAACGAGCGTTCTTGAGCTTGCCAAATTTCGAGATGCTGTTGCGACCTGTTGGATGTGAAGCATCGAACAAATTGTAAACTTCATCTTTACGAGCACTCGTATCCATAGGTGCGCGTTCTCCGGAAACAGCCGCGGTAAGTTTCTCACCCGAACGACCTCGTGAGTAAGTTCTCCTCACTTCGAGAGAATTAAAGAGGGAGGCTTCAGCCCCAGCATCATCGCCGTTGGCTCGGTTCAGATCGTCTGCCGTGTAAAAGAGTGGATGGTCTGGTTTATCATTTGCCATTGTGCCGTAGTTGTAACTCATTTGAGAAAAAATGGGAAAAATGAGAGGATTCCTGTGATGAAAGAATTCGAGGTCATAGATTCCGTTTTCGATCGAATAATAAAGTCGCGCAGCTCTTGCGCGGCGCGCGGTCCCTTTTATAGCGACTGGATGACGTCATCTCATGACTGAAAAGACGCGTCGCGCTTTATAAATCCAACGTTTACTGAGAATCTTCTTCTGTCAATCTTCAGCCATTGTAACGCAACTGATTCCTTGAAAATTTCTGTGACCAGACAGAATCGTTTGAAATTGCCGTTCATAGGCGGCCATAAGTTTTTATCAACTAGATCGTGACGGTAAAAATTCCCGCATTTTCGCATTTGTAAACACCTTGGTATCAATTGTTGCAGGCCGTAAAGTTGGGAAAGCGCGAAGAAAACTCTCGCTTTGCGAAACGAAACTCGTCTTCAGCCTCTTTACTACTTTCGTGCGCAGTTTCCTGTAAACGATCATCGAGATCAAGAAAGCTGTCCAAGCCATGTCTAGAAGCAACTCCCGAACTACTACGTCCTACTACCACTCCTCCCTCTACAAAGGGCATGAACTTGATACAAGTAATGGTGTTCACGTCCAGTGCCGGATACTGCTTCGCCAACATCTGTTTGATAAGATTCAGTCGCGTCGTCCGGGGCGATGGGATACTCAGGTAATCATCCAGTCGGTAGATTTTCATGTCTCTTTCATCATTGTTGCATGTTACTGACACATCAATCGATGATTTCGGTTTGTCACCGAGCTCTTCGCACAGGACGTACGGATAAGGACCAGCTTTACTCAAATCTTTGCGCAGTACCTGAAAAGCGAGGCGACAAGATTGAGTTTCTGCGACTCAAAAGTTGAACATACACAGTACTTCCTATTCAAAAACACGCAACTGATTGATACAACCACCAGGCACGAGCAAAATACGTACATACATGTCACAGTTCCCGGCATTCCATACCGAATGAAATGTTGTAGGAGACCAACTAAACAATTGCATGAGTACAAAACGCATCGTCAACCCATGCGTTACTACCACCAGCGCATCGATCGGTTCGTAGCCGACGCGCACATTGACGGTAGCGACGGATTCCGTCCACCACGATTTAACACGATCGTAGACATCGGCACCACTCTCTCCCGTCGGGAATCGGTACCAGAAACGTCCGACTTTCTTTTGTTCCTGCCGAAAGACTTAAAATTGCTCATTATGTAGGTTACCAAATTCCTGTTCTCGAATTCGCGATTCGAGGTCCGTCCGTACAATCAAATGCTCAAAACTGGCGCGGAGTGTCGCCGCCGTTTGGAGGGTCCGTTCGAACGGCGATACCACGAGATGAACCCGTGACGGCCGGAGTTGGCGAAAGACATTCCGTATGCGTTGACCGACACAAGCGGCCTGCTCGAAACCCTTTTCGGTGAGACCGAGTAAATTGTCAGGAATCGTTCGGAACAATGTTGAATCCGCGTTTCCTTCACTTTCACCGTGTCGTACTAATATGACAGTAGCGGGAAGCTTTTCTCGATATTGTTGCGCTAGTTCTAAAGCAATGTCTTTAGAAGACGAGGACAGTAATAATTGTCGTCGCGAAGAAAACCATTGCCATCCCCAAGCAGCGAGTGTTGTCGCCCAAAGTACCCACAGTGCTCGTTCTCGTGCCGTCCAGAGAGCGTTTTGAAGTTGCTTATTCGTCATTCCTGTATTCCGTATTAAAGATCACATCATCTCTCTGATGTTATTTTGCTACGGAGTATTTTTTCTTTTTTCGTTTTGGTACCAGGATGCCGCCTGACGTTTCATGACTAAATGCATTCGTGTTGTTGCCGAGACTACAGTTTGAGTTACAGTGAATTGGGACGCGGACTAAGTTCACTCCTCCTTGACGTACAAGAATAAGAAATCGAGGCGCGCGTCGCAAATGCTGCCAAAGATAACAGCATGTTGATCCTTGTATATTGGTTTTATAAACTAATAGAGAATCGACGGTTGTTAGGTAGTCAAACAAGTATTCTGTTGGGAAAGGATTTCTAATCATTGCTGACATGCCGTTATGGCGAAGTCAAGCACACACTTTGGGGAAAGACAATCTAATCTATTCCTTCATGACAAAATGAGGTGTTCCGTATTCTTTTTGTTTTATTTCAATTATAGTATTTTCATTCCTATTACAAGTGTCCATTCAACAATTCTCCTTCACTGCTGACAGCGCTTCCGGTGCTGGTCGTGCTCTCCGTATCGACTACATCCCCCACGGGTCTTCCCACCAGTCGCGGCAACGCCATTTTTCCACCAACCCGGAACAAGCCTGGTTGATAGGAAAAGGGTAATCGACTTTGATACGATTCAACTATAGGCGGCAACGATTTGACCATGTAATAGCCATCTTCTCCATCTTGATAATAATTTGGAATCTTCTCAGCGGGCTCGTAACCAAATTTCTGTTGATACAACGTCACGGCAGGTTGATTCGATTGTCGAACATGCAATCCGACGCGCGGTACACGATAATGCTTCTGCAGTTGGTAATGCAACTGTTCCATGAGTTCTCCCGCCAATCCCTGTCGCCGGTATTCGTGCGAGACGGCTAAACTGGTAATGTGTCCAAATTCTTCCCTCTGATAGACTTGCTGTGTCGACCAGAGGGCGTGCGACGATGTCGGTACGACGGGGATGGTGCGTGAATCGATGCGACCCAAGACGTACGCGACAACATTTGATTCGGGTTGTGACGGTGATCCGGGAAACGAACCGAATGTGTTCGAGGGTGTTTCTTCTACTACCACTAACGACAATTCAGGCCATTGCCGCAAGTGCTGCGTATAAAACGCGGCATTGTAATTTTCGGGCAAGGTGGCTAAATTGCATCGTTGAATGGAAGGAACGTCGGTGCGTCGGGCCAATCGTAACGTTAAAGCGGGTTGTTTCCATGCCTGCCAAGACGATTCAACGACACGAGAGGATTCCGCTGTTCCCGCCAGAGCGGATACGGTCCGCAGTAATCCTAAAAACACGAGTTTGGCTTGTTCTTTGGGGCGTTTCATTGTGTTACTGTTCTTGTTGCGTTTCAAAAGGAGAAAAGAACGAAGACGACAAGAGCATAACCAAGTAGCGACGCTTTTTGATTTCCGCTACTTGCAACGAAACAAAAAGTGTGCTAGCTTATTGCGGCGAGGAACGTTGAACGAATAATGAAAATAGAAAAATGTTCTATTCTTCGTCCTCTTGCTCCTCAGCAACGACACGCACATGAAGTGCGACGAAAACGAAAAGTGCGATTTTTGAGCCCGTACGTCGTTGGGTGACGAACACTATAGAACCAAAAGTAGTGCTTCATGTCGAAGGACACTGACGTTGCAAGGAAAACACGGGACTCTATTTTTTGCTAAGTCACGTTTCTGTATAACGTTGCAGAGGTACCCGGATTTTTCATATGACTTAGCTTTAACCTTAAGCTTGTTTTTCAAGATTGTTACTGCGATGCAAAGAGTTGTCTTGTTTCCAAAACTCGGCGTCTGCCCATCGCACGCTTTTTGTGTCGCTGAAAATAGATAAACTCCCATTATTTCAACGCGTTTTCAAAGTGCTTCTCTTATTCTTGCTGTTCGTCCTACGATACTTCATCAGATTCAATTTCAGCATGCCCCTCGTTCACGTTACATGGTTACCGAAAGCCTGCCGCACGGCAGCCACACGAAAGGAAGTAGCGGATGCGATTATCAAGGTAAGGCAGCCTTGGCGGCACTTTTGAAACAAGATGTCGTCTTATGTTGATCTTCCTTCGTAGGCCATGACATCCGTCAAGAGTGCTGAGATTAGTCCCGATAATTTGGTCGTACGATTTTCCGAAGCCGTTGATGGCTTTCCTCTCCCGCAAGGACACAGTGCGAATCCTCAATTGAATGCTCCTACCAAACCCGAAGCGGAAGCCTTTTTGGCCCCCAAGAAGTAATTGTAAGAAGGAAATAGTCGACTAAACCAAATCTACACACGTCAAACTCAACGATTCACTACTGTTCTTTGTTCACTATATTCGCCGGTTCAATGATATCGCGCCAGTACTGTTCTTGGCCGGGCCGACCCTCGCGACAGGTTCCACCTTCGTATTTCACGTACAGATTAGGAACGCCCGTATATTGGATCGACAAGGTCTCGCCGATATCATAGATCTGCTTGATTAACAAGCCCCGATCACTCAAAATACGCCCAGCTTCCATCCAGCCACACCGGTGACGCACCGAAATCCGCAAAGAAACCATTTCCTTGTCCGCATCGACGTCTTCGATGCGGGTGTACAAGACACAATCCCAGTTTCGAGGATGATCATCGACATATTGCACCAGCGCTTGTTCAAACATAGACAACTTACTGCCTTCCAAGACGCACAAGTGCAAAGGAAAATTGAATACGACAATGGCCCCGGTTGACCGATGACAATTCACAATACGACTCCCACTCAACGTCCCGTTGGCCATGGTGCATACTTCATTGGTGGCAGCGTATCGTAGGGTGGTGTAATATAAGTTGATATCTGGTGAAACCGAATAGAAAGGAAACGGGCAAAAGAGTCAGACGGCAATGTGTACCAACGGAATGCAAACATTTTTCAATGACACGTACCCTCCACAAACCACGAGTTCGCGACACCAGGACTACCTGGGGCTTCGCTTCCCGTGATAATGATACGGTCTCCCAAGTCATAAGGTCTAAATACAGAACACGAGAAACGTGAAACAAACATGAGCAGAACGGAATTTGAAGAAACGTCATCCATAGGAGTATTATGAACACACACGCACCTTCGCACCGCAATGAGAAGAATGCCTTCAATGTATTTGGAGGCAGAATTTCCTACCGCAAATGAAAATGAAACAATGAGAGTTGACATGGAAACTAACAGCGGCCATCTGCAAATACAAGAAGATGAGGTTAGGTTGATCTGAAAATCTTCGTTTAAGATAAAGATCGATCTTACGGAAACACTTACGGATTGAAATTCAGAATGGAGAGTGACACGAGGAAAAGAACAAAAGCGACCAAGTAGTCACAAACATCTTCCAGCACATGGTCGATCACTGTTGCGTTCCCGACAGAAGCTCGAAAGTATCGCAAACGGCGGTACAGCGTGTCGCATGCCTGAATAAAGGCGAGCAATGGAACTTTTTGTTCTTGTCCGGTCGAAAGAGTTTCAGTAATGCTCCACGTTTGTAGTGGGATTCTTCTTTGTCCTCTGGACTTTGTGCTATCAACGCTAACGTTTCAAACGGGAGTTCTTTTTCATTCGGCGACAGCTTCATGAGTTTGAGATATAATTCATGAGCAGACATGATACAATCATCGCGCTTAGCCGCTTCGCCGAAGGCTTCACCAAATGGATGACTTTCGTCCATTAGATCCAGCGCACGCCGAAACTGCAGAACATCACTGATACTAGCAGCGATGCTTTTGTCGAGCTTATTGATGGGCTCTTCCCACCGATCCAATAGTTCTTTGATACGAATACTGCCCGAATCAGTCCTATCAAACGGAGATCTTGCAAAGACCTCTTCCGTTTCTTCGGTGTTGTTGCCATGCCCTTCGTCATCGGACAAAGCAGAAACATCCTCTTTTGCCACTTCACATTTGCTACCTTGCTTAGACCTTTCCGCTTTTGAGGTGTCGCTTTCCGACCTCTTTGAATCGGCGTAGCGTCGTCATCGGAATCTTCGCTTCGTTTTCTTGGCATCCCATTATCACTGCCGCCGAATCCCATCAAAGAAAGGTCGTCGTGTGCCATCTCATGGATATCCTCCGCAAGCTCCGCAATTTCTGCAATCAAACAAATTTCTTTGAGTAGTCGTTCGAGCTTAGGCTTGAATTCAGCTGTTTATACATTGTTTGTGAGACTTGCACCTTCACCCACCAACGAGTGAACCCGGCGACTTACCGAACGTCTTTCGACCGAAGTAAATCGCTACCATTGACCGCTTGACGCTGACACAGCTCCCTACTACCAACATGCACATCAACGACCGAAAGTATAGATCCGAATTGAGAATATAAATCCCAGTGACTTTGGATGAATAAATTTCCAGTCCCGTCCAATAAAACCAATTCCGAGGAAACTTCGTGTCCCCATGTAGCATGAAAAGATCAATCAGCGACCAAGCACTGAGCAGAAACGGCCAGCCTCGAGACTGTATCGCCAAGAGCGTTACGAGCGGACCTGTCAGCTGAATCACCAACTTGGATCGCAGTGTCAGTCCATCAATGATAAAAAATTGCGCCATACGCGCCATTTCGAGAGTCAGCAATTGCCGGCCCGTGAAATTCAGCCACCATGACATGGTCGTGTTGCCCGGCAAAAACTCGAAATGTGGATTGCCGAGATGATAAAAGAAAATCCAAGCCAGAATAAACAACGGGATGGCCGCGAAACAAAAGTATGCCGTAATGACAGCATGCCACAGAAATTGTATAGTGAACAGTGTGCACTGGCAGTATTTGATAAGGCGACGGTGCGATTTTCGATACAGTTTGCGACTGAATCGTGAAGAGTACCAAGCACGGCTACTGCGGGGCGAGGAAGTCGAGATAGGAAGTAAAGGATATTCTTCCGTTACAATTGATGACCCTAGCGATGACGAAGTTGAGTCCCCATCGGAATCATTCTTCTCAAACAGGCTCTGGACCTGTAGGCCTCCCACAACAAAGCGATCTGTATGAGACGAATCCACCTTGCCCAAATCGATCCCAAGATTACTGCTGCTGGATTCAGTTCGTTGATGCTGCATGCTAAAAGGCTTTTCTTCTGCAAACGGACGAGAGTCATTGTTCTCATCTTCTTCTTGAATGTATTCGAGTAAAGACTGGACGTCGGACTTTTTGCGATGGTGTTTCCCGTGCGATTGACTCCGTATAAGTTGGGCACGACGTTGCTGCATCGTTTTTGAACGGCATGACGCAATCGCGCGCGACTGGAAGTCGTTGGTGGTAGTGGTTGTTGCATTTGGCTAGTGTCTTCGTCTGATCTGTCGTCTTCTTCGTCATTGTCAAAGTCGTCATCATTTGCAATTTTTTTTGTCTTGTCGTCGTCATGGTAGACTTGATATACATTTTGTAGATTAAAGTTCGTTCCTAGCAGAGGCCGCTCTCCCGGAACTGCCGCGGTGTAAGTTTGTCCCCATGTCGTTGTTACGCGATGTCTCTTTTCTTCTAAATTGGCAACGAGTTGTGCCTCGGCGGCAGATTCATCTTCACCTGTCGCTGGATAGTAGAAGGGAAGATGATTCTTTGCGAGTGTTCGTCAGACGATGCCATCCTGTCAAGAACAAAAGAAGGATGCCGTTGCTTGCAAAAGAACGAAAGAAAGAGAGAAAGAGAGAGAGCTGTAGTCTTATTGTCTTTCCTTGTTTGTTTCAGTGTAATGAAAAAGTTGCATCCAAATGATGTTATGCAAACAACGAACGACGAAAGACGAAAGAAAAAAAGAAAATCTCTCCCGCCTCGCCGCGATCTCGTGCACGAAAGATCTTACACGACTGGATCGATTTCGATCCCGTGTTTACAAAAGTATACTCCGGAGTATCTCCCAGAATGTAAGCAACGCAGAATAAGGGACTGAAAATTCAGTCTAGCGGAAAAGCGGACTACACTCTGGGCCATAGTTTCGTTCCTTTTCCGCAAACACTGCACCGAATTGTATGTTGTTTGTGTGTCCGTCGCATCATGCACTCATTCTTTCATCGTTCATGCCACCTCCGATCGTCGTCGTCGAAAAATCTTCGCGCAGCCCCGCGACAAGAGCACAAAACCCACGAACGACTGTATTCACTATTCACTTCCATTCCTCCTATCCTCCTATCCTCTTTCGTTTCCTTGACTACTAGCTAGTACCATGGCTCCTTCACGACGACACAACAACAATCATAACAACGCACAACCACGTGTTGCCGAACACATCCGCGAACGACAACGTGCGGTAGCGGAACGAGAAGCCTCCCGTTTGGCGCGTCCGGACGTTCGTGCCGAACGGACGTTGGGACACGCGGATCGTACCAAAAGTGCCGTCACTTCAACTCCCTTTGGTATTTTGACCAAAAAGAAACAACAAGAGACACAAGAAGAATGGTGTGGTCCTTTTAGTGTCGCCCGGCAAATGATTGCGCAGCGAGAAGCAGCGAAGCGAAAGCGTTTGCACGACGACGACGACGACGACGAAGGAGAATACGAAGCATCGTCTCATCCGTTAGACTCTGTCATGAAGGAATTTGAAGAGGAACAACAGAAAAGATACATCCATCAATGTCGTGGAAAGGACGTCCATCGACAATGTTGTTGTCGTCATCCGGATACGCCAAGCGACGTCAACGAGCGACATTGGGACAACAGAGCTGTTTTCCCACGTTACTCGAACTTTGTGTTGACTTTGTCGTCCAACACTTTGAGCATGTCGACTCCTTGGGAGATGTTGACAGTTCCATTCGTTCCCGTATCGCACATGCTTTGGTGGCGCGTGGCAAACTCAACAACAACTCCTTGGAGGCCCTCGCGGAAAAGGGCGTCGAAACACTCGAATTAATTGACTGTTCGCATATTTCACCCGATCACTTGAAGCGAATATTGCATGATTTGATTCCGGGCGGTTTGCGATATCTCGTATTGGATCAGTGTGGTCGTTGTTTCGGAACGGCGGCCGTGCAAGCGCTAGTGAATGCTTCTCGCAAAACTCCCAACCTGCGAGCCGTGTCCATCGGCGGAGCTTATTTGTTAAAAGATGACACGGCTGCCGATCTCGTGACAGCACTAGCACCCACCGTCACGTCGTTGGAATTCAAAGCTTGTCCTTTGTTGGGAAGTTTGTTCTGTCAAGCGCTCCGCGATTCCTTCTACAACAATAATACCAGCAACCAGCTACTCGAATTGACACTGGAAGACATTCCCTTGACAGTAGACCACTTTGATATATTGCTCAGTGCCAAAACTTCATTGCGGTTCATTCGGAATTTGAGTTTACAGCGTTTGGCGAATTTGAATGACGACATTGTGGAGCAGTTGTTGCCTATCATGGGACCAACGTTGGAAGGACTCGATTTGTCACAAGATTATCATTTGACCGATCGGACGTTGGGAGCGATTCGGGAATACTGTCCTACCGTTCACAGTCTAACATTAAACGGACTGCGTCTCTTGACAGCGGAAGGCTTCGAGGCATTGTTTACGGTAGTGGAGAATATGACAGAGCCACCCATGTTGCGTCGTTTCCAAGTGAATCAGTGTGATCATGAAGCTATTACGGATCAAGTTGTTTTGTTGGCGGCGAAAGCATCGACACATCATCGTGCCGATGTGCAGAGTCATTCGTCGGGCGGATCATCCTTGTTGTTGGGAGGTTTGAAACATTTGGATATTCAGGGCTCGAGTCTCGTGACGGACGAAGGATTGGAAGAATTGGTTCGTTACTGTGCGGGTACATTGGAAGAGTTGAATGTCAGTTTCTGTCCTAAAATTTCTTCGAAAGGATTGGGGTATTTGGTCGATCAGATGGGTCCCCAATTGCACCGTCTCCTGGTGTGGGGATTGGCACAACTGGGTGAAGAGTTTTGGGATGGGCACAAACGCGCGAACGACCCCACTCTGGACATCAGTGGTGCCTGGATGAGAAAGTATGCCTGGTCCGGTGATGAGTAAAGCACAAAAAATGATAGACGCATGTTGTATGAACTATAAGTTTTAATGACATTCTATAAAGATCTCATGATCGAGTCCAGTTTCTTGACGGTTTCCTGCAGTTCCGGATCTTCCTTGAGTTTCTTTTCCAATTCATCTCTTCCACCCGTCATCATGAGTGTCATGGCTTCTTGCATCTTGGTACTCTGCAACATGGCCATAAGTTCTGGATTCGCAATGAGTTTCTGGAACATGTCCGGCGTCAATCCTCCGGGAATCGTACCATCATTCGCTAGTGCAGCTTCTATGTCATCGGGTTGGATTTCAACCTTTTGCTGGGATCAAAATCGGCCTCCAATTTCTGTCGATTGAATTTTTCCAATATCGATGGATCCGCCAATCCCTTGACCCGTGCTTCCTGCAAACGCTCCACCAACGATTCCTTGTCAAAACAATCGGTGTACGAAATTTTCCGCAAATCCAATTCGGCTTTGATTTCCGAAACACGCATTATTCCCGGGGCAATCAAGTCATCGTCATCGTCATTATCGTCGTCATCGCTATTGTCGTTCACAATGACTTCAATCTTGGGTGGTTCTTGGGCAGAAAGCCGTGTGCCGATCTTTCGCGAGGAGGATTGTGAAGGAATGGAAAACGAGTCAACAACTCCTCCTCCTTCTTGGCAATATACAACGAATGCCACGCTTGCCGTCCACGCTAGTCTCATCGTTGTTATATGTCAAACGAGGAGTCGTCTCTTGGCTTATTTTTAGAATGTTGGCAAGAAGTTTTGCCTTTTGATAGAATAAGGCAAGCCGACCAAGTTTGAGAATCAAAGCAACAAAAAATAATGAAGCTACCCGGAATGAATGAGTTACACGTGGCTACACACAATACACTCTCACAAACGGAGTACTGGTATTTACGAACGAAGGTTTGACGTGTCGTGAATCAATTTTCCTGCAACTCAGCTTTCCCCATAATTGCTCACCGAAAATAAGAAATCAATTTAAGCAAAAGCTGTGACAGGATAGATTTCGGTGTTGTTCATGATAGATAATAATATAGGGATGGAATACATTGCGCTAGCTGCTCATTCATCATGAATGAATCATCATCCCATTCCGACGACTATGGTTTGAAATGTAAGGAACCTTTCTTCACGACTGGATTCTAGTCGTGACTATGACGAAATCTTTGGTGCCCATAGGTTCTGAGCTTTCTTCACCGACTCGACCACGAAAACGTTGCGCGGTTCTTTCTCGTTTCCCTTTTGTTCTCTCTCTTTTCTCTCGTTGCCTTTCGTTTCAAAAAGAAGCTAGCCGTTTTTTACTCCTGGGCATCTTGACTTGCCTCTCAATTTACTTCCATTATGCCCAAAGCCAAAAGATTCGTGCCGCCGCATTGTCGAGAAATCAAGCGGCTCGTCATGAACCTCTCGGTCAAGCCATTCACGACGATACGAATCGGAACAAGTACGCCAAACCGATGCGTGCTCCGAAACAAACGTCGGCAGAGGAAGAACAACCGGGTTTGTTGGATGAACGATCAAGTCAAAAGATTCTACAATTAAGTCGTCAACAACAGTTGGAGATTCAATTGGAAGAACAACGGCGTAGGCAACAGCAGAAAATGTCGGCTCATCCCGACCAAATGGACAGTGACGACGAGGAGTTTGAGGAAGAAGAACACATTATTGTAGATGAGGAAGATGATTATTTGATTCAAGATAACGGTTATGTCACTGTTTCGGAAAGTGCCATGGGTCTTTCGAAAGAAGATGAAGCGTTGGTGGCTTCGATGATGAGTAATAACAATACAACCGGAGAACGACGCACTTTGGCGGATATGATTCTCGAAAAAATTGCGGAAAAAGAAGCCGAAAAACGCGGAGATTTCATGTCGAATGAACAAGAGCAAGGACTACCTCCTTTGCCACCCAAAGTTGTCGAAGTGTATACCGAAATTGGCAAGATATTGAGTCGTTACACTTCCGGAAAACTGCCTAAAGCCTTCAAAGTCATTCCTAGTTTATCCAATTGGGAAGAGGTTCTGTATTTGACTCGACCCGATCTATGGACACCGCAAGCCATGTTTGCCGCCACCCGTATTTTCGCGTCCAATTTAAACCCAAAAATGGCACAACGATTCTACAACTTGGTATTGCTGGATGCGGTACGTTCAGATATTCAAACACACAAGAAGTTGAATTATCACTACTACGCGGCATTGAACAAATCCGTGTACAAACCGGCGGCTTTTTTCAAAGGCATCCTGTTGCCCTTGGCCAAAGAAGCAACGCTCCGCGAAGCCGCCATTGTGGCGTCCGTCTTGCAACGAGTGTCGATTCCATCGCACCATTCTGCCGTGGCATTGCACAAGTTGGCGCAATCCACCGACTACACGGGTGCAGCATCCATTTTCATCAAGACCTTGTTGCAAAAGAAGTATTCGTTGCCGGTACCCGTGATTGGTAGCTTGGTGCAACACTTTAGCTCGTTTTTGAATTACGATGGAGAGGATCCGTTGCCCGTATTGTGGCATCAAGCGCTGTTGGTGTTTGTACAACGCTACAAACACGAATTGCAAGACTCGCGAGAGGTGTTACGAAAGGTAATGAAGAAGCATTTTCATGCCAAGATAACTCCAGAAATTCGACGAGAGCTGTTTGGAGCAGCCGCATGGAAAGACGAACGCAAACTGGCGGACGGGGAAAGTATGGTTCTGTAACATCAGACTAATGTCTAAAGAATGCATCATTATTATTTAGCAATAGCCATCACCGCTTTTTGTGTTGTGCGTTAGTCTAAGCACAAATGATCCAAACAATCTTGACGCATGGCTGGACTCACACACTTGTCATCCAAATACACATCACAAAAGGCACTCGCCAAGGACGAACTCGCAACGGAGCCTTGTGCTTTACCATTGACCGTTACACTGATACTATCGTGCGAGCAATCAAAATCCATCGTCGTCCCCTTGGTAGCACCTGCTTGCGGTACGCCCTTGAGGATGAGTGCTTTGAGCTTCTCGACATCTTGACTCGATCCCGAATGACGGGGGGCGACCGAATCGGCAATAGCGGAGGCCATTTTCTCGGCACCTACTTTGAAGTTCATGTTCAAAGAGAACGATGCCTGACCTTCTTCTTTGACTCCCTTTTGCAAGACAGTCAATGTTTTCTTGTCTGTCTTTTTGCATTTGGCTAGTTTCTCTTGCAGTGCCGATGTGCTGTACATAGCTACGCTGTAAATCTTGATGGGTCCTTTGCGACGCACGCCTACTCCAAAGAGTGAAAGACCTCCGCGGGCATCGGGGAAACTAATGCCTGTGGCTTTGTCGGTTCTAGCGTCTACCGCAACGACGAGGACAAGAAGTGCCGCGATAGCATGAGCAATAGCATTCCGGGAGAGCATGATAAATTAGGAGAAGTTTGTTGATTCACTGAAAAAGAGAATTGCCTTTATACAGCAACAATTGATGAGATCTTTCTGTGTCAAGAGTCGTCAAGAAGGCGAGAAAGCCGACAAAAATCCATGTCGACAAAAAAACGTGTCAATTGCGCGTGTGACGTACTTGAGCTCATAATAAACAAACTTCAATGCGTCGCACCATGAGTCATAATAGTGAAGACATAGCCTGAACCCTTAATCAAAAAAGAAAAAAAATACGGAGTATTAGCTATAGACGTCGAACGGTGCTCGGTGCATTTTCCCCCTCCCTTCTAACTTTTGCCTTATACAAATAGCGGCCACACGGATGGAGTATCGTACCATTGCACTTACAATCATATCGAGCTGTACACCAGGAACTCAATAACGTTGCGAGTTCCGAGGTTTTGACTTATTATTTAAAGAGGATGCCGCGATCTCGTCTCTCGTATCAACATGCATCGAGGACCGAAATGAACAACCAAATACGTTATTAGAATATATTCTTTTATTATGATGCGACTCTTCAGTCGTGACGTTCTCCACGCTTTTACGTGTGCCATCAACCAGTAAAGCCGGACGTCAACCCTCGAGAACCCGAAACCCGAATCAAACACGATTATTGGCCATGCGCTTTCGTGAAGCCATTCAAGAACTGCAACGTGCACAGCACCAGAAAACGTATGCAATTCGACAAGTGGCGGCGCGGGCATTTTAAAGGGCGGCGATGCGTTGCTCCACAATCCAGAAACTGTTGAATAGAGAAAGAAGTTGTGACTTGTGACACATGCTTAGCTAACAACTTTCTTGATTTTTCATGCAATAAACTTTTTTTTGAAAACAAGAAGAACTTTGAAGATACTTAATATACGTCATGCTTTGCATGGTAGGTCAAAAACATTGAAAAATCTTATCGGCTTGATAATTTTTCGGACGCTCCCAGCCTTTATCTGCAGGACTGCAATTCAGTCATGAATCCGTGAAGAAACGAAGGCAATAAAACCGAGTACGGTACCAGGTACAGGTATCTTTCCGCCCGTTCGACGCGTTCAAATAGTCTTTATTTCACGAGCGATTATTATTGAATTAGCAGCATTTTTTGAAATACAAGGAGATAGTGAGCTCGAACTCCCCTGCAATAAATCGTTGTCTTAGATTACCAGCCTCCAAATGTAGGCTCAATATCTGTTTTTAGTTTTTGTAGGCTTAATATTACCACGACTGCATTTCAGTCATGAGTCAACAATCCAAACACTCATGTCTCATGTCTGAGAATCTGAGAATAACAAAACTAACACGCGTTCGCATCACACTCCGTTGAAGCATTCCATATTGTAACATGACAGACCTCCCTGTCGTTTTCTTTGACATTTCCATCGGAGGCGCTCCCAAAGGACGCATCGAGATGGAACTGCGATCCGATGTTGTGCCGAAAACCGCAGAGGTAACGTGGTTTTCAGGAGAGTCGTCGTCCAGTATCTTTTCTGTTTGGTTCAAACTCACCGCATAACAACGTAATTCGAACAACAACAGAATTTCCGACGACTTTGTACAGGAGAAAAGGGAATCGGTCGTTCTGGAAAGCCGTTGCATTACAAGAACTCACCCTTTCATCGCGTAGGTTACATTGCCTTGCATGCCTCGTTAGCTATTTGAAAATGATCATTACTTTCTCTCTTACTTCACTCGTCTCTCTCCAACTACAAAATAGGTCATTCCAGGATTCATGTGTCAAGGAGGTGATTTTACACGTCAGAATGGGACGGGTGGGGAGCATACCTTAGGAGGAAATTCGTCTAAGTTTGCGGATGAAAACTTTGAGCTCAAGCATCATCCAGGATGTCTCAGTATGGCCAATGGTACGTGTGTGTGTGATGTGCTACTTACTTGATGATGAAACAAAAGTATGTCTGCTTACACAACATCTCACTCTTACGCATGCAGCTGGACCCAACACCAATGGGAGCCAGTTCTTTCTAACGACAGGTGATACAAGCTGGTTGGATGGGAAACACGTCGTGTGAGTTCGAAAAGAACGTACTAATCTGTTTTATCTCACGAACGACAATCTCATTTACTCGTTCCTTTTTCTGACAGGTTCGGTAAGGTTATTTCGGGACAGGATGTCGTCAGCGCCATTGAACAAGTCGGCAGTGAATCGGGTGCCACACGTGTCCCCGTCATGATTTCGGATAGTGGGCAGCTGCGGTAATTTGATGAAACACAAGATCAATCAACATTTTCTTGGTTATAGCTCATTGTGATCGTCACTCTTGTTGTCGTTCGAGGTTGGGTTATTGTTGCCATCTTTGACGGGGGATCCTTCTCCTTTCTCCTCGTCGCTGCTATTGACAATAGTAGATTTCTCCTCGCCATCAATATTTGTCATCGTCTTTTCTGTAGCGCCGTCTTTACTTGTTTCTTCAACAATGTATGGTACGAAAACCCATTCAATGACCGCATCTTTGTTACTGCACTGCGTGGTAATAAGCTGCTCTCCTTTCCAATTCGACAACGGTAAAATTGCAGCATCCTCGGTTTTGTTGCTTGCTGTATCGTCTTGGGTGGTTTCGTCAGCCCAGTCCATCTCGTCTTGACTACCACGCCCGCGGACGCCAAAGCACATGTACGGCGATTGAGCATGTCCCAAATTTTGAATCTGCTGAACGATGTGGGAAGGGATAATGCTGTACAAACTTCCGATGGGAGCATGTTCTCCATCACCAAACGAAACAAATTGAAACCACTGTTGCACACACGGGTACACTTGTATATCTCCGCCCGGTTGCAAAGAAAGTTGCTGTCCATCGAAGCATCGCCCCGCACGCAATCCATCAATTTGTTTTAGCATACAGCGTGGACCTGTTGTACTGTAAGCTCCTTTCGTTACGTTAATAAGACCCGATGGACTGCGAGCGGAAAGAGGGTTGAGTGGACAGAACGCAATAGAAACGAGTCGACTTTGCGTTAATCTGCATGCAAAACTTACGTTCGCTTCAAATCACCATCCGAGGTGCAAGGAGACACTTGCCATCGAAGATGAAGTGGAGTTTCTTCTTGAATGACGGCACCGGTCTCCCATTCTTCGCTAAGCGAAGGAACTATATAATCGTGAAAGCATGGTGTAAGGCGCATCGCATTTCCAGTAGGTCCGAGACCTAAGCAGAGCGGGGTCTCATCGTTGACAGTTTCCTTCGCTACGATCAATACACCATGTCCCTCAAAATCCATCGACTTGGGTCTGAAATCGTTAGGACGCATACCACTTTGTATCTGATTTTCGCGTTTGATTCTCCAGTCATCAATTATATCTTTGACGTGGGGATCTATTGTATCGTCAAACTAATTCAAGTGGCAACAAATTAGAACAACGGTGTTTCACATATCCCGAGCAATGGAATCGTTGTACTATTCTTACCTTTCGAGCAAACAATTCTCCACTGAGTTCAAGGATATCCGCGTAATCGATCGTCATTATTGTGGGAGATCTTCCGCAGTGGTCAGGATTCGGCATAGGGCATTTCCGCTCATCACGAAGCCCCGCGGGCAACTCACTTTCCCAGCGATCGAATTGAAGGTGCAAAAAGTTACGGTTGTGATGTTGGTGACAGAATGACGTGTGTCGAAGCACCGTCCCAAAGAACGTCTCGTCCGCTACCACAACATGTTCAATGTAAGTGAGGTAGTCATGCACAAACGATCCAGGCTCAGGTGTTGCCAGATATTCCGCAAAATCGCGACTGATGATAAACCATTGACTCGACGTGAACATATCGGCATTCGATGTCGAGCTTGCTAGTGCCGGTAACTGATAGATACGGTGCAAAGAATCATCGCATTCCACAAAATAATGCCATGCGTGATGTCCTGGTCGAATCGGTTGCATGACAATGTTGAGAAAATTGGCGTCGAGAGGATACGACGCTAACTGGATTCGAATTTCCGAGTTGGATGCCAACGGGTAACTCGATGACGAAAGATGAACGAACTTGTGAAACTCCAGTGGTTCTCTTGTCGTGTCATCGACTGCTAATGAGTATTGTAGCATCTGCAGTGTCGCATTGACCATGGAAAAACCTCCCCAATTGACCCGCACGCGATTCGGGTGTTGAAGAATATGAACGTATTCGTGCTTCGCTGCGTACGCCTCTAAAGCGTGTTGCGTTGATTCAAACTCTTCTTTACCGTCTACGTGCACGACAAAGACATGTCCGGGCTCATACAATGCCTCGATCAAGCGGATTGTGGCGTCAGGGTTGTCGTGTGTCAAAATTCCGTAACAAAGCTTGAGGTCAGCCGGATCGTCCAAATATTCGGTTTCGTTGCGAGGTGGCTGATAAGTGCGATTCTGTATCATGCCCGGATGCATATCCTCGGGTAAGTCATCCCACATGTAAACAGGTTCTCCGCATTCGTTGGAAAATGTCAAATCGCTGAATGGTAAGTTTTGTTCGAGTGCAATGGCATTGACAAAGTACGATAGGTGTTCGGCAATTTTGGCGCGGCATTCGGCTGTTTTTGTTTTCGAAAAAATGGTTTCAAGTCGTTGGTGTAAGCCCTCGGAAGCCAAGTGTTGACTGACTTTGCGAGCCGCCAAAGAAGGGTCGTCGGTGTCTTCGAGCATTGGGAATTGCAATCCAACGACACGACGTAACTCTTCCATGTGATCTGCTACCGTTTCCCGATCATCATCATCGTCGTCGTTGTCTTCTTCGTCTTCGTCATCGTCATCGTATTCCTCCTCTTCTTGTTGACCCACAGCATCAGTCTCATGCTCTTCCTCGTCACCTCGAACGCCTATCCAGCAAATCGTGCTGCAGAGGAGTAGAATTCCGAGTAAGAGATAAAGGCGCTTTCTCCACGACCGGCTTTCGAATTGAGCCATGCCGCTGTGATGCAGTCGATCAATGCAACGTTTTGATTCACCAAAAAAGACAATATTACACGGACGAAAGTTGTAATGAAGACGCCTCAACGTGACAAAAAAAAGCAACCCTCGTCATTTTTTCGGGGTCGTAGATGCGTGACTGCGTCCAGTCAGTCGTCTTTGAAGTAGCGTATACCCCGGAGTAGTCTTCAAAGTAAACCATTAGAGCTAAATACTTCGACAACGTAGCAATGCTTCGCAGAGCGACTGAATTCATAAAAGTGATAAGTGTGAAATTGCAAAGCTTCTCACTTCACATCATCCCCTACCCACACAACCTCAAAACCACGAGCTAAGGTTTACCAGGCAAGAACGTATAACAGGTACTTTTATCGGTTCTATACCTTCGTCAGAAACCAGAACACGCGCTGGGTACCAATGCGTGACAGCGCCGCGTGCTGTTTTAACGTTCCGAAGATATCCGAGTGCAAAGCAGTTCGTATGGCGATCATTTTTGTGGCGGAGTATAGTTTTGAAAGTAAAAGCGAAGTAGGTTTTTCGACAGCATAGCGGTGCTCCAGTGCCGTAAAGTGAGTCCCTCAAAGCTATGGTTGTTCTGTTCGACTGACGGAAAGTACACTAATTACATACAAACCAAAAATTTAAGTTCCACCAGGATGGATGTGGATCAACATCATCCCCCGCTACACCCCACACAACCATCATCCCAAACCCACGAGTCAATCATAGGCTTGAAGAGCGATTTTTGAATGAGGGCTTCAAGAAATCCAATGTTCACCGAACAGGACAGCGATGCTCCGCTGCCGTGAATCGTTTCCCTCGACACTGTGGTTTTTCCTTCCTATGAATCATAAGTACACCAAAAAAACCAAAAACAATCAGTACAACCGGGGATGAATGTTGATCAACATCTTCCCCCCACAATAAACAAATCACCCAACCCAACATAAACAACATCTAAACTCGCATTGCTGCCCCTTCACGAGCTTGCGTTCCAAGAGGGTTGCTCTTATTAGTTGAGACGTTAGTCAAATAATCCAGAGAAGGATGAAGGCAACCTTGAACGCATAATAGGACATATTTCAACAAAGTTGATTCGAGCCAGAGGATTTTGTCAAATGTTTTTCTAGAGAAAAAGTGAATCAAATCCGTGACTCCAATCTTAAAGAGAATAGGCAGCAAAGTACTCTTTTCCTTGACAACTGACTCTTAGACGTGCTCCGCATAATCTCTCTAACCGTACGGCATTGTGCTTTTTCTTCGTGTTTCACTGTCGAAGCATACTTACCTTTGACAGTGCTGTAGTCGATCATGAAGGACTATGCATGTGTAGTGGAGCTGAGCAGTTCACGGTTTCAACCAGCTTGTACGTGATGCTACACTACTCAGTGCACTAGCATTGAGTTTGTCAATAATTTTTGACCAGGTGTGATGGCGCTTGCGCCTCACGCCGCCCCCATTCTAAAAACATTCCACCCACTTGAAATTTTTAACTATCCCACTCTCTTCAAGCGTTCCTCTTCTTTCCATCATATTCGAGAGATAGAGTGAACACCTCACTTCATGCTGTGATATTATGCCAACACGACCCTCCGTGTTGCGGAGACTTCTTTTGTTGTTGTTGTTGTTGTTGTTTGTGTGACGGGACAATCATTCGGCATGTTGTTACAGGGGCAACGCGTTCTGATTACGGGGGCTGGTCGCGGGATCGGACGAGCGATCGCACACATTTGTCATGCGGAAGGTGCGTCTGTGGCACTCGCCGCACGTACGGAAGCGCAATTGCACGAAACGGCGTCGATGTTGCAAACAAATGAGCGAGTGTTGATTCATGTCGCGGATGTGACCGACGCGGCGCAAGTCGAAGACATGGTTCGCCAAGTGGTGGCAAAATGGGGAGGTATAGATATACTAATCAACAATGCGGGAGGTAGTCAAGCCGGGAAAGCTCCACTGGAAGAATTAGATTCGGAAGATTTTATGCAGGTTCTGAATCTCAACGTTGTAGCCGTTCATCGAGTGACGAAAGCCGTTCTACAACAGGCCCAACCGACGCGAATCATTAATATTTCGAGCAAAGCTGGTAAAGTTGGTTTGCCCAATTTCTCGTTCTATGTGGCGAGCAAGCACGCGTTGGAAGGTTTGACGGCATCGTGGGCGGAAGAGTTAAAAGATGTGGCGATCGTGAATTCGATCAGTCCAGGCATGGTGGATACCATTTCGTTCCCCAAAGCTCCGGGACGTCCCGGTGTACGATCGGCCGAATCGATTAAAGATGGATTGATGCTCTTACTACGAACCAACGTTACGGGGCATTATTTACACGTCGATGAACTGGATGACGTCCGTCGACGGGGTTTAGATGAAAGTGTCGCACTCAAACCGATCAATGAAGCCGATTTTGTGACGCAACTATCTTCCTAATCAAACAGCAAAAAGCTATCTATTTACATTTAGTTTTTTGTAAACAGTAACTCATTGAGACCGGAAATCAACTGTTGTACATCCTCCGGGGTAGTGTCGAGATAGGGAGATATCCGCAAACCCCCGCAACGCACCGCTGTGTGTATATTGAATTGCGTCCTCAAATCGTGTTCGAGCTGTTGGATTTCCTCGAGCGTCTTGTCGTCGTCGAACGACAGATAGATAATATGATAGAATCGTCGATCCTCATCGTCCGATGAATCTGTCGACAAGGCAATACCGTGCTCCCGCGCCCACACCAAAAAGGGTTGTAACAAATCCTTCAGTTGCGTTTGCACCCTTGTCAGGGACAATTGGGTGACTTCTTCCAGTGCCGTCCGCACCATGGGCAACAAAATAGGGTTCGGTGTTCCACCCGCGTCGAATTTCCGCGCATCCTCCAGAAAGTTTGCCGAATACCCCTCCGGAATGTTCATCTCATTGCGTGAATCGGAGGATGGCACGAAATCGGCTGGCAAAAGACGTGATCGGTGATGTTGATCGAGCGGTTCCCAGGTGTCATGCAACCGTGAATTAATAAAGAGCAAACACGTTCCTGGAGGTCCTCTTAGCCATTTGTGACTGCTACAAGTGACTATGGCCAGTGCCGGTAACAGTGGTGGAATATGAAAGGGCGTCACCCCGATGGCTTGCGTGGCATCCACCAGGAGTAGTATGTTGTATTGCTGACAGACTTGACTGATTTTGGGCAAATCAATCCAGGAACCACCAATACCACTCCAATGCAAGGGCGGTACACAAATGACACGAACGGATTCCGTGGAAGACTGAGTTGATGGCGGCTGCAAGTGCGTAAGGATCGCTTCCGTCCAATTTTCTTGTGGGGATGACGATGAATGCACGTGTACCCAATCCGATGATTGCCTCTTATGTGCTTCCGGGTACCGTACAATCTCCAGAGACCATTTGCTGTTGTTGCAAGGACCGTGACATAAGGCTTGCCACGGATACACGGCCGAGGGGAATTGATCTTCCAGAATGAGTATTTTTCCTCCTTCCGGATACAAACGCTCGATATTCCGCGCCGCCAAAGTCATGGCGAATGCCGTACTCGGTACAATGGCAATCTCCGATGGAGCAGCATGAAGGAGTTGTGCAAAGAGAGTACGAATCCGCGTTGTATCACGGTCGTCGGAGGGCGGAGTCGTTGTGATGCTGCGAACGCCCGCTAATTGTACGGCGGCGCTCAGACGGGCTTGACCGGCATTGTTCCAATAGCAACACCGTTCTTCCTCTGAAGCGTTATCTGTCATTCAATGATGTGTTGATGACATCCAGTCAATCCGGTTATTAATATTGCTGGATCAATCGATAAAATGAAGGAGAAAAGGAAGTGCATATACTCCGCACACCTTATTTTTACGTGGCAAGAAAAACTGGGGATGTAGTGTTTTCACATACCCAGAAAATCTGGGTATGTGTAGCTGTAGGTGAGGTACTGGTCAAGGGGAAACTGGTGTGACTACTTTGTATGTAACGATTAATTCTACTACCTACTTGAACACTGGGTAATAGTACTTGACCAGAATATCTGGGAGTGTGATGTTTTGACGTCCCCAGAAAATCTGGGAGTGTCATTTTTGACGTCCCCAGAAAATCTGGGCGAGTCATGTTTTGACGTGCCCAGAAAATCTGGGAGTGTCATGTTTTGATTTTGCCCAGAAAATCTGGGAGTGTCATGTTTTGACCTGCCCAGAAAGTCTGGGAGTTTCATGTTTGGACCTGCCCAGAAAATCTGGGAGTGTCATGTTTTGACCTGCCCAGAAAATCTGGGAGTGTGGTGTTTTGACGTTCTTAGAATATCTGGGAGTGTGGTGTTTTGACCTGCCCAGAAAATCTGGGGGAGTCATGTTTTGACGTCCCCAGAAAATCTGGAGGAGTCATGTTTTGACGTCCCCAGAAAATCTGGCACCTCCACAGATCATCTGAGCTAGCATTGGTTCGTCGATTAACAGATGAGATAGATGATACTACGTAGCCAAGTATTTCATTTTACTTTCAAGAGGACTTGCATCAATCTTTTTAACTGTTTATTCTTTTCAGAAAAAGATAAGAATGACTTCATTACAGCAACCAGGAGCCAAGCCTTCGAAATTTGTGGGCACCAATGATCTCCTTGACCCAATGATGCGTCCTTTTCAAGGTTTGGTGCGTCTCATTGCTGTGTAAATTGTTCATCATTTGATGACTACTTTTCACATATTTCTAATTCTTTCTGTAATAATCGTCCTTCTTGATGAATGTTAGAAAGAAGAGACCAAACAGGCCCGAGAAGAATTAAATGAAAATGTCGATACACGCGTCAACAAGGCCATGCGAGAATTGCAAATTCGTCATGCACAGGGTCGACAATTTATCGACGATCCAGATCGAGCACCGACGGGTTATGCGTATCAACAACCAATGAATCAGCAGCAGCAGCAGCAGCAGCAACAACAACAACAATTCACTTCGAACATTGCCGTGAAAAACGCGATGGATCAAAGCGACGTTGACGATGACGATGATTGGGACAGCGACCAAGGGGATGATCCCGTTTGGGAAGCCATGCGACAGAAACGATTACAAGAAATGAAACAGGCGCATCAACAAAAGGCCCAAGAGTTGGCTTTTGGGACACGGACAAGTCAGAACCATTGTCGAGCAGGAATTTTTAACCGAATGTACGGGACAGTCGGAATGGGTCGTGGTACATTTCTATCACAACGATTACGAACGCTGCAAAGTCATGGATCATCACTTAAACATAATTGCGCCGCTGCATACGTCGTGTAAAATACTACGACTCGATACCGCCAAAGCACCTTTCTTTGTCACTAAATTACAAGTACGAACACTCCCAACCGTGATGGTCTTTCGAGAAGGTAAATCGGTGGCACGATTGATTGGTTTTGAAGGTTTAACGTCGCCTACTAATGATCCGGATGCTTGGAAGACATCGGCATTGCAACGGTGGTTGGCGAGTGTTGGTGCTATTCAATACAAGCCATCCAAAGATGAAGAAGAAGTGGAGGAGTCCAATACTCGACGATCAAATCGGGTGGTGCATCGTGGACTCGTTTCTACCGAATTGGATGACTTTTGATCACACGCAAACATAATATATTTATTCATTTACAAGGCCCATAGTGTTGAAGCAGCCACTTTTAAAATATGATTAACTATTTGACCATGTTTATTGTACAGGTATGTCATGTGAAATGTGCAAACGAGACTGGTATGTCTTCAGATTCCACAGCCAGCGCATCATAGGATGGTAGTTCGGATCCATGTATTTGTTCTTCATTTTGTCGTTCCGTTAGCGTGCGCAGTGCTGCCTCATAATTTCCCATGCCGCAAAGTGCCAATACGGCGCAGAAAAAGAATACGGCCAAAGATCCCAATCCAACGCCCAGTGAAACGCCGCTTTCACTTAGTACTGTAAAAATTAAGGGAGGAAGCCAAGTCAAAACTTGTCCCACCAAGAGAAAGATCCCCATCATTTCCGCTTCTTGACCCTTTTCGACCAAAGAAATGAAAGCTGATAACTCGACGGGATGGAGCCAACCCAAGCCGACACCCCAGGCGGACGCAAATAAATATACTTTGTTCTTATCCTCCGGTCCCCTCAACACAAGGGATGCTAGTATTGTGGCACAGATGAAAAGACCGTTACAAATCAAAAGGCTGTGCGTGGGCGACCACTTTCGGGAAGCCAAGAGATCCGCCATTTTACTGCCCGGAATACCGCATACCAGAACCGTAAAAAATACAATTCCAACTTCGCTCCCTTCCATTTTCAAAACACTAGCCATGTAAGTAGTAGAAGTGGCAATTAAAGCCGACGCCGCTGCCTCACCAAAGGCAATGGCGATCATGAGCCACACCAGAGCTGGATAATGAGTGGCGATGCGCTGGGTGGTATTCCATACTTTCAGAAATCCGCATGTCCATAACGTCATTCCGGGAGGTACGGCTCGTAAGGGTGCGCGATCGGTGAACAAATGAGTCCACGCAAAGGAGAAGCAAATGATCGAAATGATAGAAGTCAAGGCAAGGGATACTCGCGCCGTCCCGACATTATCGAGATTCTTCCAACTCACTATAGATAGAACCGTTGCCAAGAAGAGGAGTGTTGATGCGTACATGAGAACATAAAACGACGTGTTGTACCAGGTTTGTTTGGAAACATCCGCTGACAGGTCCGCGGTGTAAGCATAAATGGCGGTCATATGAAAGCTAAACAACACCAGAAAAACAATTTGCAAGACGGAAACAAAAAACCAGGTCGATGGACCCACGGAAAACTCAATCATTTTACAAACAACCATACCAGCAGCTGTAGAAGCCCCCACTTGTTTGCGGTAGGGCGAATGATCTACCACCGCGCCCACCAAAGGAAGTATCACGGAAACGAGTAGGGACGATATGGTGGCAATATTGGTCAGAAGAGACGTCGGACGAAAGCCGTAGACTCTTCCATGACACAAATCACCACATGCGGCTACTTCCTGATCGGCTAACGCGAGTAAAGCTGGTCCTAAAAAGAGCGAGCTCATTGTGATGGTGGCTCGCGCGGATATATCCATTGCTAAGCCGCTGGCATGAAGATTGTCGTATTGCATGCAACGTGGAATGTAGTGTGTCTGTGGCGGAACATACTCATCTTCGGTCATTCTATTGTTTGAAGGGATAGATAAAGGGTTTCTTGTTTACATTCTTGAGTATTCCTGTCATTGAAAGGGCGCGATGATCCAAAATCGTACTGGCAAAACCTTCATTCATTAAATCATTCGCCGAGGAGGCCTCCGGGTTCGGTCTGTAAGTCCCGGTTAATGAATCACGACGCTGAGCCGTGTTTTCGATCGAATCTCTAACTCCAATACGTGTAGGGTTAAGAATTCTGTTTCAAGACACTCCGTCCGTTGTCCTTCCCGCTACGACTCGGAGACTCACCACTCTCAGTCAAACCGTACATATCTTTCCCACAGCGACCTAACTGTTTTGCTCGTGTTCAATACCGTTTTTGCAACAGGTCTGGGTCCACGATCGATGAGTCGTGATTCTGGTTGGACCGAATGAGGTTTTTCTCGTCACAAAATCAGTTTCATTTCCATCAACCCACAACGATAATAATGGCAGCTCACTCGTTACCAACCACCGCAAATACTTCCATCTCTCGAAGACAAGTCCGAAAAAGTGATGTGATATGCAGCAAAATGAAGTTCGCGTTCAATCATCCGGGGAACGCCACCTTTCGTTTGCTCGTACGGAAGTACCGCGCGGCGTATCAATCCGCTCGGCGGGACGAAAAGTCCAAGTACATTTCTTACATACGCAAAGCAATTATGGATGAGGGCGGACAGTTTTTGAGGCCTGGAAGCGGAGATTTGATGGAATTTATGGATGAATTGCAAACGAATGAAAAGATCAGTCACGCCTTGCGGTGTTGCAATGTACCCGTCAAGAAACACAATAACAAAATGCCTCGCGAAGAACGCAGTTTTGAATATTTTCTGCAAATTCAAAGACGTCTTCTCGCTCATATTCAACAAACCGACTCGGACAATACGGACTCGGACCTGTCCGAGATTCTCGGGGAAGATTATCATATTCCTTTCTTCACCCCGGAACATGAGCCACTGCTTAAAGGAACAGGGGAACGATGTATCTCTATTGACTCAGATGTCCTTCAGATCCTGTCGGATATAGTCGATTGATTCCGAACTCTTTGTATGTTTCAGATGCGAATAACCTGACGCAATATTTATATGCATTTTTAAAAAGAATAGCAGCAATTTTTCAAGGACCACCCGAATATTATTTCTTCAATCCGTACCTGGTACCATTTCCATTTGAACATTTTAACAACGAAAACAAAACAAACAACAGCATCACACAGAGAAAAACGCGAAGTGAATAGTAAAACCTAATGTCCTGCCCGTATAGGCGCGTACTACTTAAGCCGTCTGAAAGTTGATGATGCGACCAAATTTGGCAGCATCGAGCGAAGCACCACCCACCAAGGCGCCATCAATGTCGGGCTGTGCCATGAGTCCATCAACACTCTCCGGTGTGACACTTCCTCCGTACAAGATGCGAGTTTGGTCGGCGATCGCATCGCCGTACATATCCCTCAAAATACCGCGGCAGGTAGCATGAACGGACTGAGCAATTTCCGGAGTAGCAACTTTACCCGTTCCGATGGCCCAAACGGGTTCGTAGGCAATGGCGACCCGGCTCATTTGTTCGGCCGTGATGCCGGCCAAGCCTTTGCGCAATTGGACGGCACAGACGGGGCCCGCCAAGTTCTGCTCGTATTCAGCCTCACTTTCACCAATGCACAACATAACAGACATACCCTGTTCGATCAGTTTTAGGCACTGGCCGTTGATGTATTCATCGCTTTCTCCAAAAATGACACGGCGTTCGGAGTGACCGGCCAAGGCCCATTGCACGCCTAGTGACTTCAACATGGTAGCTGAGACAGCACCGGTAAAGGCGCCTTTGATTTCGGGGCAGACGCCCTAATCGTTCGAAAAAAGAACAAAGTCAGCAATAATTCTGAATGTTTGACGACAAACAATCTAATTTAAAGATATGTGCCGACAATCGATTGGTCGTCACAATTGACTTACTTCTGCTCCAACAAATAGCCTGTCTCCAGCCGACTTTTGTGCGGCTTCAATGAAAACGTATGGCACAAACAACGCAACATCCGCATCGGGGCTTTCGGGAGTGACAGTAGCGGCAATATCGGCGGCTAATTTCACCGCTTCGTCACGCGTTTGCGGATTGAGCTTCCAGTTCCCCGAAATGAAGGGCTTGCGACCCCATAGGGATGTTGTAGAGACTTTCTCCGCCTGTGGCAAGATGAATGCACTGGTGGAGGGGAGAAGGCACAATAGTGATAGTGAAAACTTCATTCTGATGATAAGATGCAAAGTCGAAGCTGGTTGTTATCCGATGGACGACAATATACCTTCGCCGTTTTACCAACAACGGTGCGCCGATGATTGTTTTCTTATCGACCATTGGCGTGTTGTGCGGTTCTGTGTGGATAGAAACTGTACTAATTATCGCCTCGTCACTGTCTTACTTTGAGACACTGCGACAATCTGACGCAGCTTTTGCTTCCTGCTTCTTACTTCGTACCGGTACTTCGTGACCGTGTGCCATGTGGTACTCCAACGGATACGGAAACTCAACGTCGATAGTCAATCTGTAGGCGCCCTTTGTTCTTTGCCACGCGTGGATGTGATAAGATGACAACGGCATCCATTGTCACGTGACTAAATGTATCGTGTTTCGTGTTCGACTTTTCGTTTCTATAATTAAAGCATTCTTGTGGCACCCAAACAGTTAAACCCAAAAACTGCCCCGGCATCGTGATAAAAACGACACTGCCCTGCTTCTTCCACACGCAAATACACGTGTCGTCAGAAGATGTATCATGATATTTACATTAACTTCGCTTTCATTCTTTTAAGTATGAATCATTACTTAAACACCATAGTTCGAATATGCGCGTTTTTGTTATACCTACGCGGCAATCGGGGGAGCAGACAGGGAGCTGCAAGTACTCGAAGGGCTCTTTCCGGAGCAAAAGGATGATACGGCATTGACCGGCCCGGTCGACTTTGTGGTCGTTGACGCGGCCCAGACTCCTGTATTTGGTACTATGAATGGTTACGATAAAGGAGGCGATGATGCCTTGTGTTTCGAATCGTCGTTTCCTTTCAATGGCAGCCGTTCGGATCTCCTCGAGATGGATTACTTAGATCAACAACTCTTTGACGGCGTGGGTACGGCTACGTTGCTACCGACCTGTTACGAAGGAACCGATTTGCTTGTGGGAAATCTGAAAAGTCGTGATACTCTGGTGGAAGTAGAGGATCAGCCGACCATGTTTTGGAATCAAGTTTACACCGTTAGTATGAATATGAGTATGTATGTCCCCGCGGTGTCCTTCAATGCGGCCTTTGTCCCCGTCGAGCACGTCCATTTTCGGTTATTGTGGTGTGATGCCGTACAAACAGGCTTTTGTAATCCTTTACAAGATATTCGGGGTAACAATCATACATCGGAAAGCGCGAATCATAGTACCATGTATCAAGGGGAAGTTTTGGACGGTATCCCAAGTACCGACGATTTCGTCTTTGTGTATACGCCCTGGGCCAAGGTGAAAGTGGAGACGTACGGCAACGGAACCATCACGAGTTCCGTCAACTTGAAAGTGACTTGTCCTTCGTGGAAGCGAAAACACAAACGACCGCGGGCTTTCTTTGTCATTGCCCAAGTGCTGGTCGCGTCGAATGATTTGGAAACAAGCACCGCTCGTCGCATCGACATTGCACAAACAATTCCGGATCGAGTATTGTACGTGCAACCACAGCCAGAAATATTATCTGTAACAAAGTCGACAAAAATATTTCTCTGCGTGGTAGTCGGTTTGGGAAGTGCTGTCGCGATGTTTTGTTTTGGAGTAATTGTGTATCATCAGAAGCATCCAGTCATGCTGCTGGCACAAGGGAATTTACTGGCTCTTTTGACCTTGGTCTGCTTCTTGCAAATGTTTTTCACCTTCACTGTACTACCCACTCGCGATGCGTTCTGCCGCATATCCTTCCCGTTGCTCCAAACTTTATTATCGGCCATAGGAGCAATCTTGGTGGGAAGGATATGGCGTATTACAGCACTCTATCCGCCGTCAATACACTCGGAAAGTTTAAAGAAAAGCCAAAGGGAGAGCGATATGTGGTTTCTGCACTGGATTGTTTGGCGTCCTTGTCCGGTTGCTTGGTTCAAGACAAGGCGGGACGTCGTCAAAGCTCCCAGTCGCTGCGCCGGACAGTCACCGCTCAAGAAACCTTCTTTTGATTTGCATACTCATATTACCCCAAGCTTGTTTACAGATAGTGGGAAGCTTCATCTTTGACGATTCGCTAATTACTCAATTGGACGATCACGATATCGTGGGACGTGTCGTTTGTGAAGGCAAGCCTTTGTACTTTTTATTCGTGACGTACCTATGGACGTGTTTTTCTTTTTTTTGCGACCGTGCTCATGGCGTGGTTCTCGCGCGATCTGCCTTCGGCATTCAATGAAAAGGACCAAATATTTAATGCAGCAAGTTGTGGGGCCATCATTAGTGCCATGTCGGTTGCGTTGGGGCGGTTGCTGGACGAGCCAACAGTGACGCCGGATGTGGTTGTTATTCTCTCCGCGCTGGTATATTATGGACTTGCAATGATAACCTTGATTCTGCTGATATGGCCTAAAGTGGGACGAGTGTTATTCGGCGGGAAAGTTGTGATGAGCCGCCTTCTTGGTTCTAGAAGCGACTCATCCGAGTCTAAGGTATCGACTCTTTCTAGTCCAGTTTCTGGTATTACTACTGGTACTTCGTCGGTGACGAACTCGCTAACACTTCAAGCGGGTGATCCACTTCCGGGAGTTGTTGAAAGAAAAATCTTTAGCGTTAGTACCTTGCTGAAAAGTACGTTGAACAACAGGTAAGAAGAATTGAGCTAGTGAGCGGTGCAATGCAATTGAACAACTGATGATCTTTTTCACTCTTAGTGCCGATGGGCGTCCCTTGTCTCAAGCCGAATGGAATGAAATCAAAGAAGAAGTCAGCCTACTCAAAGATCTCGTTGATAACGTCTCCATACTCGATGACGATGGAAATCCAGCGGATGAAGAGCGTGCATAAACGGCGGTCGCGATGAACTGCCCAATGTGTCTTAATAATTAATTATTTACTGTAGCAAATTTTTGACAATCACTTCGCAAGAGCCCGCAACAAGAGTTCCAAGTTCAAATACTTCCAATTCTCCCGATGACAACATCATTTCCTTCGCAGCCTTAACCGAGTTGGGTGAAACGATAACAACCATCCCTATTCCACAGTTGAACGTGCGCAGCATCTCAGTATCGTCGAGACCGCTGCTAGCTTTCATCCATTTGAAAACAGGCGGCAGTGGCGGGTGGAATGTAACGTCTGCCGATAAATCTTTCGGTAAACTTCGAGGAAGGTTTTCTAGAAGTCCTCCTCCCGTAATGTGTGCCATAGCTTTTACCAATCCTGCCTTGATAAGAGGTAGGCAAGACTTGACATAAATTCTTGTGGGAGTCAGAAGAGCGTCTCCAATCGATGGTTGACTGGGATCCCACGGACAGGCACTCGTGTAGCTAAGGCCCTCTTTCTCAACGAGCTTTCGAACCAAACTGTAACCATTGCTGTGAATGCCACTACTTGATAATCCTAAAAGAACATCTCCAGCAGATACTCCTTGGGGTAAAATTCTATCACGAAGGACGGCGCCAACGCTGAATCCTGCAAGATCGTAATCACCGGGTGCATACATAGATGGCATCTCGGCTGTTTCCCCCACCGATAAGGCCACAGTTTGCTTGCTTGCAGCCCTCAGCAATACCTTTGACCACGTTGGCTGCTTCGTGTACCTCCAAATGCCCGGTGGCAAAGTAATCGAGGAAGAACAATGGCTCACCACCAGCAACAATCAAATCATTGACACACATAGCGACCAAGTCAATACCGATCGTCTCATGTTTTCCCATACTCTGCGCAATGCGAAGTTTCGTGCCGACACCATCCGTCGCACCAATCAGGACGGTATTGGAAGCATCATATCCCGCTGCAGCCAGATCGAATAGTCCACCAAAGCCGCCCAAGTCTGCATCACAACCAAGCCGCCTTGTGGCTTTGCAATACGGCTTTATCATGTCAACCAAACGGTTTCCAGCGTCAATACTTACTCCAGCATCGGAGTAACTGATGACTTTTCGGCAGTACTTTTCTATAGCTTCAACAAACGCCGGACCTTCTAAGGGTTGGACCTTGGCTTTCAGCGACTCCGCCGTATCGTCGGGTGCTACTGCAACTTTCTTTTGAATGATGACCGGTCCTCCATCTACCTGTTCGGTTACCAAATGAATGGTGCAGCCACTTTCATCTTCCTTGGCGTCAACAACAGCCTGGTGGACAGCCATATCCATTCCGCCGGCATGCTTGGGGAGCAACGACGGGTGGACGTTTATACAGCGTCCTTTCCAGAAATCGCAAAACGATTTCGACAAAATGCGCATGTATCCAATGAGAAGGACATAATCAACTCCAGCACCAAGAAGTGCTGCCGTGCATTCGCATCGTACTGGGCTCGCGTGAGACCTTGGGCAGAGATGGCTTTGGTCAAAACGGTAGGACCGAGCGCTTTACCTTTCTCCAAAATAGGTGCAGTTGACTTGTTGCTCACCACAGCCACAATTTCAGCCGGAATGCGGCCACTCTCGCATGCTTCAATGACCGGAATGAGAGCTGTGCCTCGCGTGGATCCCAACACTCCGATGCGTAGTTTCTTTTCCACGGCCTTGCGACCAATGTCTGTTCGATTGTGCATGAGTTTTTCTCCTTGCGCTCCAACAAAATTAACTTCATGGATTCCGCTGTAGGCGGTCTTGAGTGCCCCTTGAAGGTCCGAGCCCAAGCCCGTGACGGCAAGGACACGACCACCCGAGCATCGCGTCACTCCTTCCTCCAATACTGTCCCGGCATGGTACACTTTCACACCCTCAATATTGTTGGCTTTCTGCAAACCAGTAATTTCCATGCCCTTGGGATAGGCTTCGGGGTATCCCAATGCTGCACCCACCACAGTAGCCGCACTGCACGACTCCTTAAATCGGACGTCCACTTGATCCAACGTTCCAGTGCAACAAGCTTTCATTACTTCATACAGATCCGTTTCCAACAAGGGCAAAACGACTTGCGTTTCGGGGTCCCCGAATCGGCAATTGAACTCTAAAACGTACGGCCCATTCGGAGTCAACATCATGCCGGCATACAAGACTCCCACATACGGTGTGCCTCGTTCTGCCATTTTCTCCACTGTTTTAATGCACATGGCTTCAATTTCTTTTTGTAAATCGGGCGTGACACAAGGCGCCGGTGCATAGGCACCCATGCCTCCTGTATTCAAACCTTCATCATTATCTAATGCCCGCTTGTGATCTTGCGCCGCGGGCATGAGTCGTGCCGTTTTCCCATCGCAAAACGCTAAACACGACGCCTCGGGGCCCGTAAGAAAAGACTCGATGACACACGTATCACCGGCGGCTCCAAAAGCTTTATCCGACATGATTTCCTTCACAGCCTGAATGGTTTCTTCCTTGGTAGTGGGCAGCAATACCCCTTTACCGGCCGCCAATCCAGATGCCTTGACGACTTGACGATCGTTTTCAATATCCAATGAGTTGACGTAGGTGATTGCCTCCTCGACCTTGGTGAAATTTCGATATCTCGCCGTCGGAATATTGTGTTGTAACAAAAAGTCTTTGGTAAATGCTTTGCTGGCTTCCAACTCGGCCGCCGCTTGCGTTGGACCAAATGCCCAGACGTCGGGACATTCTTTCGCCAAGACATCCACCAAACCATCGACCAAGGGCGCTTCCGGACCTACGACTACCATGCGGGCCTGATATTGTTTCGTCAGTTGCACAATCGTCGCATTGTCTTGTCCCGGTAAAGGAGCATTGATGATTTTGCCTCCTTCCACGGCCGTTCCACCATTACCGGGACAACACACAATTTGTTCAATGAGCGGTGACTTGGCCAATGCCACCGCAATGGCGTGTTCTCGTCCTCCCGATCCCACCACTAGTACAGTATCGCGACGAGTGCCTTGTTGCATCGCCCACTGGGTATCCCATTGTGTCAATGCCTCCAAGGCCGCGACGGCCAATTGCTGTTGTGCGGTCGTTTGTCCACCTTCCAATACTGCCTGCTGAATGGTAGTGATATCACCACCGAGAAAGCTATCCGTGGCAGGATCATAAACAGCCACGACGGTGGTGGCGGCTTGCTGCAACACCACCGTCCGGACGGTCGATGCTTCCGTACAACCATTTACATATTCCGTGATTGTATTGGGAAGACAATACACGAGCAAATTTTTGTAGGAGAGTTGTTTTCCAACCCTATGTCTGTGTTGTGTAAGAACGTTCCTTGTTGCAATAAAGCGAGTGGCAAAGCCGCCGAACGAGTCGGGATGATGTGTTGAAAACCCTGTAAAACTTGTACGACGAGGGACGGCGCGCGATTGCCGAATCCCAACGCCGTAGCGGTAGTCGTCATTTTTTCTTTTATTAGTAAAAGAAACAAGATGAACGTAAGATCCTTTTCGAGTAAAGAAGAATAGGAGGACTGCGAGGAAGCGCTTGGGAATGAATCAAATGTTAGGAAACTGCGTTGCGTTTTGGTTTCATTTTGTTTTTGATGGTGGATGGAAGAAGGAAGATAAGAAGCGATCCTGAATGGTGGGACAGACAGACAGACAGACAGACAGACAGACTCAGGAATCCGAAATCCGAAGTCGTTACCGCGCTGTGCTTTTCACTCCCGGATTAGCTTTTCGAGTGTAGAAATTATAGAAGGCAGCGAAGAACTTCGCCCTTCAATGTGATTTTTTAGCTATCCAATCGAAAGTAAGCGGCAGTACACCCAACACCCGATCCGCCTTTTACATGGGCCGGGTCCGAGGCGCAAAACCGATAAGGACGAAGGACGAAGGAAGAGACAAAAAAAAAACGACCCCCTTCAAATGAAGCAATTGCTCATTCATATTTTATATATTTGTTGCAATTGATCATACTTAACATCTTCAGTATGCACAAACAAACACTTCTTTCTTCTTCTTCTTCGATACATTGCATCCTTGTTTTGACATTATTCCTGTTGTCGGCAATCGCTGCAAAAGACGAAATTCCAGGACAATACATTGTCTTTTACAAACAAGATGCGGATCGGATTGCCACCAATGAACGACTCTTTTTTTCTTCTTCAAGTAGCAGCAGCAGCAGCAGCGGTAGTATTGCCTCTTCCGATTCCTTTCAAGTTCTGCAAGAACTGGAACAAGGAATTGCGATATCAGGGATTACCGACCAACAAGTTCAAGAAATCCTGCAAGACAAATCGGTCGAAAGTATCCTTCCGGTACGTAATTAGATGCTTGACAAGCAAACGTCAAGGAAAGAAGATGTTCGTGTTTTCGCTCAATTTGTTTTTGTTTTTGTTTTTGTAGGACTTCAAAATCCATTTGGATACCGTACAACCGAATCCCCCCAATTGGGGACTCGATCGCATCGATCAAGCGGCTTTGCCCCTCGATAACGCTTACGAATTCAACTACGATGGCTCCGGGGTTCAAGTTTACGTGTTAGATACGGGCATTCGAGCGACGCATGACCAATTTGGCGGACGAGTCCGGTGTGGCATTCAATTAGTAGACAATGGGTGTGCCGATCGACAAGGCCACGGAACGCACGTCGCGGGGACGATTGGAGGGAAAGCGGTCGGGGTGGCCAAAAATGTCCAACTCGTCAATGTCAATGTGTTTGGTGGGAACGATTATGCTCTTTTTTCCACTATTTTGGCGGCGTTGCAATTTGTGCGACAAGAAAAACAAGCCAATCCATCGATACCCATGGTCATCAACATGTCCTTGGGATATCGAGGCGTCTCCCCGGCATTTGAACGAGCGATTGACGATGTTGTGGCAGCCGGAATCGTCGTGGTCGTGTCAGCGGGAAACAATGCCGGGAGTTCGTGTCGCTTTTCTCCAGCTTTTGCGACGAGTGTAATAACTGTAGGAGCCAGTGATAAGTGGGATCGGAGTGCACGCTTTTCGAATTATGGCGCATGTGTCGATATCTACGCGCCCGGAGTCGACATATTATCGAGTTCAAATTTGAACGATAGCATTGGAGCAGTCTTCAGTGGTACCAGTATGGCGGCCCCGCATGTCGCGGGTGCCGCGGCTTTGTATTTACAGAAGAATCCCACGTGGAGTCCGGCGCAAGTATGGAATGCCATGCAGAGCGACGCCCGAGAAGCCATAGTACGAACCAAATTTCCATTCCGAAAGTTCGTCCGAGCAAGAGGGACGACCAATCTCATTTTGCAAACGGATAACATTTGAATCAAATGATAGAGTCGTCCCAATCAGCAATGCGTCTTTGTGGAGCAGTGCCTTTTCGCTACATCAGACGAGACATGCATGTAGTTATCAACGTTTCGCGACAACGAATGGTTTACCTTTGTTTCCTTTGATGTGATCAAACACTACCATCATTTTCAGAAGGATGCAATGATGGAACCTTTCCGTCGTGGCCTTGGTGGATTCTCTCAAACTATACCTTGCAAATTGCTAGAAGGAAATGCGATTTGATATGTTTGCCGACCAAAAACACTTAGTATCTTCACTGTAACATCTCGTGAACAACCTCGCATTGCCCGTGCAAAGAATTACTAACGCTCTGGACGATGGAAACATTGATGAGTTCCTCTCACCACCCCATGAAAGCAGAAAAGATGAGCGCATCGATCACAAAACGCTCTTCGAACTCCATAGAAAGCGTCGATACCCTAGTGCTGCATTCGACATTGCACTGAAACACTACTCCATTCGATGCATAATAGCATTAGATCCCACACACCAAGCCACTGGTGGACAAATCGTTACCGCGAAAACTCTCCGAAGATGGAATGTAGACTAACGCTCTAAGGAGACTCTTCCGCATCTCTTGGCCGACGAGCATAGCTACAAGCCGCCCATTTCATTCACTATCCCTTCGCAAAAGAAATTGCACGACAGGAGTTGCAGCGGATGCTTAAAAGGAAGAACTCTCAAGCGAGAACGCTACCAGGTATTTCCAGAATCGCTTCCTTGATGAGATCTTGCAACACGAACACAGCAACGATGTAGAAGACCCCAGTCCAGATGATAAATCGTGGGAGCAACTCAACGACAATGAAAAGCAATACCCTCGCGTCCTGCTGTGAGTTGAATGCAAACTCAAGGATGAGCCATGTCCAGTAACTTCTTGACGGTGGATGAAATACCTTGTTTTTGCTTTCAAACCGCATAAACGCTCATATTACAGCGACGGTCACAAAAAGGAAGGACCGAAGAAACATCGAGTCGCATACGTCCAGACTCTTGAAGATAATGAAATCTGAGACCACAGATGGGTCCAGTTGACCCAAAGCCAGCGAACCGCACTTGAAAACAATGAAAAGGATCCACTGATGCAGCAGCAAATTCGAACAGGAGAGCGAGATGGCAGTACAATATTCGAATACAACATCATGCAGCATCCGAAACTGATTGACTTTGTCTCAGCAGCAAACAAAGACAATCACGGTGGCGATCTTTCGTCTGCCATTCGTGATCAACGACCGCTTATTGAAGTTGGTCAAGATGAGTCAATCTTTTCGCAGATTGTGTTTTCGAATTCCTGGTTGGCAAGAAAAGGAAATGTCAACACCGAGGCTGCTTTAGTTGGCATGTTGGCCGCGATCGATTTTTGTGGGTGAATGCTGATTTCGCGGCGGTGTCACATCTGTGTCGCAATATTTTCACACCAATAGTAAATAGTACTCCACGACTCACGACAGGGCCTCCCTACGAGTAACAAGCAACAAGCCCTTAGCTAGCCCGAGTTCTGACGTGGCCATTTTAAACTGCCAATGGCTACTGTACAAGTACTGCTTGCAAAAAATGGATACAAGGTAATGGATACTCCACTCATGTGTCATTTTCTAATATCTCTCTACTTGTTAGTGATTAGTGACGGAGGAACGGCTCTACCTCATACTCTTTTGAATGGTATAAATGTTACTGATAACTACTATTTTTGTGTACAAGAGGAGAGGACAATTAGGAATAAATAATTTCAATCTTTCCAATGACAAGCGATGTAGGATGTACCTGGTAGCATTAGAGCTGCTTGACGTTTCGCTCTTCGTGAAAAAATGGACAAGAAAGAAGAAACACCGGAAACGACGTTAAAATTCTGCCTCCGGTACAAGATTATACGTACAGTCCACGATGACACAGAATTTTAAAGCCGTCTCCAGACTCCAGAACATAGACTCCTTTGCGCGAGACGCGAGGAGCGCGGACGACTTTCTGATCATTGCTTCATCGGAAGATCGGTGAGAAAAGGCTCAAAAAAAAAACGACGACCTCACCATCATTGCACTTCTAATACCAAGGAACGATCATGAAAATGTTCTATCAACAACTTCTCTTCCTTGTAACGTGCATTGCCTCCCTTTTCCAGGCAACTCACGCGACAGACATTCCGGGGCAATACATTGTCTATTACAAAGAGGATGTGGATCGTAGCTTTACTAATCAACGACTTTTTCTTTTCTTCTGAAAGTGCATCTTCCGAATCAGTTCGTGTTATCTATGAACTAGAGAAAGGAATTGTTGTGGCGGGAGTCACGGACGAGCAACATCAATTGTTGATGCAAGACAAGGCGGTGGAAAAGGTCGTGCCTGTAAGTATCTTGATGTCAAGAGATGTCATTTCATTTTAGTGCACTAACAGCCAGAGCTCAATCGCTTCACTCTTTATACAGGACTTTTACGTGACAATCGACGCCGTTCAGAGAAACCCGCCCAATTGGGGACTCGATCGCATCGATCAAAACAGCCTTCCGCTCAACCAAACTTACATTTTCAACTACAACGGCACCGGCGTGCGAGTTTATATCGTCGATACGGGTATTCGTGCCTCGCATACCAATTTTGAAGGCCGCGTCACGTGTGGCTTCAACTATTTCGGGGGCAATTGCGGGGATACGCAAGGACACGGGACGCACGTCGCCGGTATCGTTGGGGGCCTCACCGTTGGTGTGGCCAAAAAAGTTCAGCTGGTGGATGTCAAGGTCTTTGGGAACGACCGCTCGACGGCGTTTTCCGCCATCCGGGCTGGTTTCGATTATATTATTGCGGAGAAAAAAGCGAATCCGACGATACCCATGGTCATCAACTTGTCTTTGGGGACCGTAGGAATCAGGTATGAGTACGAAGAGGCTATCAATGAAGCCGTTGCTGCCAACATTGTGGTGGTGGTAGCTGCGGGGAATAATTTCGGTGATTCTTGTCAGCATTCTCCATCTTTTGTACAAAATGCCATCACCGTTGGGGCGACGGATGAGTTGGACCGCCGAGCCAATTTCTCCAACTACGGTGCTTGTGTGGATTTGTACGCTCCTGGAGTTTCGATTGTATCCACTTATATCTATGGGGATACCAGTGGAGCACGGTTGAGCGGTACGAGTATGGCGGCACCACATGCTGCTGGTGTTGCTGCTCTCTACTTGGAGCGATATCCAACATGGACTCCCGCTCAAGTATGGACTGCCATGAAGGCAGATGCCCGAAGAGCCGTTGCGTTGATCTGGTGGCCCATCCGGCAGTTCCTCAAGTTCCGAACCACGACCAGGTTGTTCTTGCAAACAGATACCATTTAAAGAGAAATAAGTGCGTCTTGCTGTTGTAGTCGTAAAGCGCATTACGTTTCAGCCGCAAATCGTTTTCCGCTTCAACCCACCATTTTCTGTCCAGAGTTGTGGCTTTTAAACATATTCAACGTCTTGGTCAGAAACCATTTGGATTGATCTTGCAGTAATCGTCGTGTTAGTTTGGCACCAAGAGCTGCTACTTCTTCCGGAAGGATCGAACTACTCGTCGTCAAATATCTTCACATCATTGATACAACCACGAAAAGGATGAGATACGAGTTTTTGCACGCCAAAACCTATGACTTCCTCTGGGTAAACGTACAATTCAAAGTCTCGACCACTCATGGCAAGATACGTCGTCGGTCCCTGAGTAATGTATGTGACGCCTTGTACGGAGGGCGGTGCATCCATACACTGTAGCATGGGACAATCGGACGCTACACTCGGGTTAATAGGTTGCCGATGCTCCACCGACTCATTCTTTATCTTCCGCACATGCTTCAGTGTTGGTTCAACGCCCGTCGATCCCAAACGTAATTGCCAACACAGTTGATGATACATCCGCCACATGCCGTCTCTGTAATTTTCATTGTTGATCAAATGCTTCCGCAACAATGCTTCGGGTGACACGATGCATTGCGCGAACGGCGTAGAACTGGGATGCAGCCGAAATAAAAAATGCTCCGCTTGGGATAAATCGAGATATTCTTCCCATAACCACTGTTCTTCGAGTTGACTCGAATGAAATTCCTCCCAAAGGTCGAAGACTGTCGAAAGTGAATTCGAAGGGAATCCACCATAGAAAACGAATTGATCTGTTCGTTTTGATGGAGTAGAACCAAGGTGAAAGGATTCGACAGGACATGCCAAGTGGCATACAAGTATCCTCCAGCATGAAAATGAGGAAAGCAGAGCGGAATTGCCTTGGGATTTGATGGTTGCTGGCTATTCGCAAATTCATCACTCAGTTGATGTTTTAACCAATTCCAAAACAAGGCTCCATCACTCGTCGTAAAACCAGGAAATGCCGTCGAGGCGACGTAATTGATGAGTTTCGGGTCGCCGCCCTTGGTGCGAGCCAGTACAAGTGCCATCCAAGGATCGGGCGTCGACGGATTGCGGAATTGTATCAACGACGCCGCCAACTCATACCGCCATGTCCCCGACGACAAATAGCAGGTCGGAATACCCCACCCGGCAATCGATTGTCGTGAAACATCATCACGTAAATAAACGAGTTGTTCGGGTGATTGTTGACGCCACAGACTTTCCACATCCAGTTGAGGATTTTGATTCAACAACGAATGTATTTGAGTTGTGAACATCATGATCATTGCCAGATACAGACGCTCCAATTGTGTTTTCCAATAAGCCAGAGGCGATTCTGTGCGATGGACGGGCACGATCACCATCCACGTGAAGGACTGTACCGTCATCCACACAACACGGGTCGATTGCGTTGTTTTCAAGTAATGTATGTCTTGCTGGTTCAGTGTTTGCTGAATCGAAACGCGCATTGCTTGTACGATACCGCAGAGACGCGTTGTGTCATTCTCTTCCGTCTCGTTGGTATCTGCCGGAGACACAAAGACGGGTTTCCCGCTCGTCGTCATGACCACATATCGAACGCCGGTCTTCGATGTCATTGTTGATCACATGAGGGATTATTTTTTGAAAATCATTGAAGGAAGTCAATTGCAAATAGAGCAGCGAAAGAAGGAACGAGTATATTTTGATGCAGAATGAAGACAGACTTATTGTGTAATATGTATTTGAGCAAGCTGGCCGCCGTGCCGTGAAGTTCCAGCTTTGTTTACGCAGCAATTTTTAGCCTCAATGCCTTTGATACATCAGAACACAAACAGAAAAGAAGCACAAATTGTTAGTTGGTTCTGCTTTGCATGTTGATGAGTTGTTGCGTGATAACGGGGATGTGCTGCTCGCTAGAGACGCAGAGCCCGCGTCATGTCGAAAACGCATCAGACAGAATCTCCGTCAATTAGATCTTAAATGCTGGTTTAGATTTGCTGTTGACGAAAGATCGCCTTCACTTCGAGTCTATAGTAAATCCGACGACACCGTTTCGCTTGCATTTTTGACATTAATAATCAATCCGTGCATTGCGAATATTGCTCGTGGTAAAATTAATGTAGCTACCAGTATGAAGCACAATTAAAATGCCAAATCGAACGGCTATTCAGGTGATTGCATTGACTCCTCCTCGGCCGAATTGCCTTCTTTACTGTTTGGGTCTATACTTATCAATCGAACACGACGGTCCGCACGTATTTTCGACACGGAAAAACGAGGCCTCCATTATAAATGCTTTTGGAAGTATTTGAATCATAATGAAACTCATTGAGGACACCGATCTAGCAGATATTAAAAGATTTCAAACGACCATACTTCGTGACTGAAATGCAGTCGTGACAGCTGTGAAATTACACTCTGAGCCTATAGCGCTTTACCCAAAAAACCTACTCGCACTCAACGGATACGCATACCCTTTTTCGAGGGCGTTGCCGTCACACGCACATTTCTATTCTATTATTATTTGACTTTTTGATCAAAACGAGCAGAAAATACCTTCTCACAAACATCAACTAGTTATCACTGTAACGAATGAATGAGCGCTATTTCAATCTTCAGGACAGGCGGCATGGCAGCACAAACATAGCATTCTTTGACACCCAGATGCCGATGAAACGACTGTTCGTCTTTCTCATTTGCTCAACGCTCTGCTCGATAACACAAGCCCGCAATGAACTCTGTGGTGCAAGCCCCGATTCGAGTGGTATTCGAGTATCGGACGGCGGAGCTTTGGTACAAGTATGGCCGACGGGACGTCCCCGTGTCGACCATTGGCGTTTGACGAAAGCGATTGCACGAGCGAATATCGGAGGAACCGTCTGGTTGTGTGAAGGAACCTTCAATATGGGCAGTAATTTTGGGAATCGACATACGGTTGTGATTCGGAAAGCATTGACGCTGGAAGGCGTCTATATTGATCAAGAATGGCAAACGATTGTCAAAGGTGGGGGCGACGGATTGCGTCCCTATTTTCCCGATTCTGTCATGGGGCCCGTACACATAGCAACCACCTTAGGTGCGGTCACCATAGATGGATTATGGTTCCGTGACTGGATCAACAAGGCTATTTATGTGGCCAGCGTGGACGGATTTACCTTTACCAACTCCAAATTGTCACATCCACGCATACAAAAGAATCGAGGATTTCCGTTCGGCTTCGTTGATTACGTTCACGGCATCATAGCGACGGGACGGGCGTCTCGTGGGTCCTTTGTGATCACCAACAATGTCTTTGATATCACCTTTGGCGATGATACTAATTTCCGTCCCAACGATGCACAACCGTGTTGCTTATACGGATTTCCTCCGACGCGATTCGATAACATTCAAATTGAAGATAATATCATTGTGACGGAAAATGAGGGACTTGAACTGTTGGGCAATCTTCCTTTGAAGCAATCTTCAATTTACATTCGCAACAATACCATTGACATGTCGTACAAACTCAAAGGATGGCCGGATACTTACGCCATCCTCGCAGGGGGAAAACGCTCACACGAGCGAGTTTGTCATTGAAGACAATTTGTTCACGCTAAACAACGGATTGTACAGTAATCCGGAGGATTTTACGGACGTGGGTGCGATATCTTTGACGGGAGAGAACTTTCGTGTTCGCAACAATCGAATTGAAGTGCAGGATTTTGATGGCCGGATCTTTCGCTTTGGCAATGCTCTATTTGGTCATTCCATCACTGATTCAGTATTTGAAAACAATGAGATTGTTGGCAGTTACAAAGGCATCGGTATCGATTTCACCGGAGGACCATTGAACAAATCACGACGGAATGTCTTTCGCTTGGGAACCTCGCTTGCCGCAGCTTCCGTAGGAAGCACAACAATCCGTGCGAGTGGTGCTAGAGTTTGTGGCAATACTTGGGAAGGTGATTTAGGAACCGTTGAGGGAGATCTTGATGCCGTTTGTCGACTGTAAATATCGAAGCTTTGAAGAGTAGTCATTACTTGAATAAGTGGTGTTTGTTACCGTAGCTGCTATTGTAAAATGTTTGAATGATATAAATGAGACGAATAGTCGAAGCGACGTGGTAGAATGATCACTGAAAAATTCAAATCTAAAGATGGCTATCTTCTTCGACGAGACCAGTCATTTTAGAGACTAGACTACGTCGTATTTCGTGTAGATGATAGCGCTCGAATCATCATCGTGTCGTATACGCTATCAAAGTGTAAAATTGTGCTACACACTCCGACACGGTGACAGCGCAAGGCGGCACAGCAAAGAGCAAACATTTCATCCGTTGAGTTTTGTTGCTAATCATTCCTTTGTTTCGCAATAAGTGAATCAGTTCCTTCTCTCCATTCATCACAGAGCACAATTTTATAATGGTTGTTGTAAATTAAAGCAATCAATGACTCAGTTTTATCCTTATCGACGACGAAAAGGACGCAAACTTTGCATTTGCATGCTGTTTTGCATGTCTGTGGCGCTGACAAATAGATTCTTTAATTTACTGACAGAGCATTCGTACAACCTGGCCGTAGTAGAAACAATGTATCATCGAAAAGCTTCCACTGATAATGCAGAAAAGGATTCTTTTCATATTATCCCACGGGACAATGAAGAGCACATCTTTAACAACACTTTAAGACCCCGAGTGTTCGAGACTTGGACGGCTCCTTTACCATGTTTTCCCGCCGAATCCACCTGGGATCGACAAAGTGTGCAACAAACTCCTACCCAACAAGGGTTCTTATTCGTCAAACCGTACAAATGTGCCAGTAGTACGGTAGCGGGCGTTCAAATTCGCATGGCTCAACAACTGGCGCAGCGACAATACAAATTCTCGATGTGTCAAGCCCGCTTCACACACGGCCCTCAACCCTTTCCGGCACACACATTGTATGCTGATCGTAGTTCCACAAGATCCTTTTTGTGGACCGTATTGCGAGAACCTACGGCACGTGCCGTGAGCGGATTTTTTCATTTTCGAGTTTCCAAACGAAACGACTCGATCGCGAATTTTCAACGGTCCTTGTTGCAACCAGACCCTCAAGCGAAACGCGATTATTACCTACAATCTCTCTATCTCAACCAACAATTCAATCGAAACATTCACGATCCTATTCAAGTCGCACAAGAGATTCTGCAGGAATACAATTTTATCGGTATCACCGAACGATTGGACGAGTCGTTGGTCGTGCTGATGTTACTTTTACAATTACCCATGTCGGATATTTTGTACGTTCCGGCGAAACAAAGTGGGGCCAGTTATGATTCGAATGGCAAATATCGCAAGTGTAACTTCCTGCAACCATCTATTTTGACACCGGATATGCAGGCATTTTTAGAAAGTGACGATTGGTACAACGAAATTAAGTACGATTTAATGTTGTACAATGCCGCCAATCGATCCTTAGACCTCACAATTGATCAACTGGGACGCGATCATGTACAGGAACAAGTGCAGCGATTTCGTCAGGCACAGCAAAGTGTGCGCGAACGATGTCATCCAGTCCTGCCCTGTGACGATGCTGGTAATTTCCGTCCCGATGCGGACTGTCTGTGGAAAGACAGTGCCTGTGGTATGATGTGCTTAGATAAAGTTGCTACCGAGCTAGATTTGTGGGGTGATTATTATGATCCCACCGTTCTTGCCTCATAGCACAGAAAGCCAATCCGCAACTACGAACCTCATGACTGAAATCCAGTCATGGCGAAGTCCGGCTTACACTTAGGTTCCATAGTACATTTTGGAGTTCAGGATCCGTGAGGAATGGCAATGTTGCAATAGAATGAATCATGATGAATTCGATGATTCCAAGTGTAGCATACAAAAATACCATTATGTGAATGAAATAATTTTTCATGAACTAATGGCGCCAAGGAAAGCGTACCGAGGTTTTCATTCGAATCTGCAACTTGGTTCGGTGGATTTCCGTCTACGGGGTCGTTTGTGATTCGCTAACTTGTCATAGTGTTCCAGTTCTCTTGTTGGAATTAGGACATAAGCTTAATAAATTCTCGGAATGCGGTCCGGCACTTTTCGGATAGTCTGCTCGACGCGGCAAGAGAAAGGCTTCAACGGCGTCGAAAGCGAATCAATTCGACGAAAAAATAATAGAATAGTCACGTGACTGAATTCCAGTCGTGGCCAAAAGTCGCCTACATTTTGGAGCTATAGACATAAAGTGCCCTTGCCTTGAAACGCCGTTCTATTTTCTTGACAATAATAACAGAAACACGAGATACAAGTGGAGTCGATCTTTCAAGGATGATGTAATCAACTATCCGATTGTCTTGATCGTTTCATCACTAAAGATAAAGTATTTCATGAAAACAGCGCAATAAAGCAAGTATTGTTACGAGGAACGCGTTTTGTCTGCCATCATGACTCCTCTCCGCAGGAATACTTTTTCCATCACTCTCATTACTTTTTGCTACGCTTGCTGGAATGCAACACTTTCCAACGCCTTCACAACCACAACATCAATTACGCAGCAATCTGTGCTTTCACGACAAAGACTTCAACCTCGGTTTATGTCGATACCGGGGCCCTTCGATACATTTACGTCCGGTCTCGTGAGCATCGTCCGTTTGACGCAGGGTGTCACGGTGACACAAACCGATCCGATCCAACGATCGATCAAATACTTGTATGATATCGAAAATGATCGAGATTGTCGACAAGTACGAGAGCGTCTCACGGAACTGGATTTATGTGTTACCACGGTCCTTCCGGCCGCTCCCAATTCCAAGATCTGGTCGACCCAAAAATATCCTCCTCCTCCTCCTTCTTCTTCTTCTTCTTCTTTCACGTTGCCGCACATGGTATTGGCCAACGGACAATCTTTGTCGGGAGCTGCGGAGATTCTCGACTATCTGGATACAAAATACCCTTCTTCGCAATCAACAGATACCACGGATCAGACACTGGTGGCGACGGCCAAGTTGATTCTGCTCGACTTGGGAAATTATCTAGCCGAATTGTTGCGATACGGAAGAGGACGTCAAGTGATTACGGCCGCCCGCTCCGACTATCCCGAACAACCATTACTACTATATTCTTACGAAGGCAATCAATTTTGTCGTCTCGTGCGCGAAGTGCTGTGTGAACTGGATGTCCCGTACGAATTACGCAATGCGGGGAAACAATCGCCCCGGCGGGCCGAATTGGCGAAACGCGGATCCACCCTGTGCCCCTTTCTCGTCGATCCCAATACCGGCACCAGTATGCCCGAAAGCAAAGAGATTGTGGCGTATTTGTATCAAACCTACGCGCGATGGACGCCGCCGAATGAAGTATTGCAGTGGGCATCGGATGTCGTGTTGCCCACTGTCCGACCGTTGTTGACATGGGTGGCGCAATGGCAAGCAGGGAGTCGTGGTGCCGACCCCGAACAATACGCACAAAGCATACGAGAAGCTGCTTCCCAAATTGAAGCCATGACGGTATCGCATCCGGTCGTCGTGTACACGTACGATCTGTCTCCGTTCTGCACCGAAACCAAAGCGTTACTCGACCGTCTAAAAATTGAATACAAAGAAGTATCGTTGGGACTCGAATGGATCCCTGGTTTATTGAAAGAACCGGTGCTGCGGGCGGCTCTGTTGGAGAATACAGGACAGTCATCGTTGCCGCATATTTTCATCGGAGGAGAGTCCATTGGAGGCTTGTTCAGTGGAACTCCCGGTCTCGTTCCGCTACTGGAACAGCATCAGCTATGGAACAAATTGACAGCAGCTCAATCCAAATCGAACGTTTTTGGAAAGAAATCGTAGACAAGCAAAGAAGAAGCGCTAAACTAAATATATCTCTATTTATATGATCTTTCTAAAAATAAAGTATTAGCTTGTTGCCATGCTTCGTAAAGCTTTGGAACTTTCTGGACCCGTAGCATCGACTAGCTGAGAAAAGAGACTCATGTCGTTGGATAAAAGCTCTTGGGGTGGACCTATTTCAGCCGCTCGGCCTTCATTCATCACGAGAATCGTATCATAATCCATAATAGTATTCAGTCGATGAGCGACAGTGATCAAAGTAGTATTTGTGAATCTTGTGCGCAGCATTTGCTGCACAAACGCATCCGTTTCGTAATCGATACTTGCCGTCGCTTCATCTAGCACAAGAACACGTGGTTGCGACAGTAGAGCAGAAGCAATATTAAGAAGCTGTCGCTCTCCGACAGAATAATTCGATCCACCTTCTTGCACCGGCGTGTCAAGAACTTTTACGTCCGCCTCTTCACCGGCTAAACGTACCGTTTTGAGTGCCTCCAATATATCGCCATCCCCTTTCACACCAAAGGGATCTAAGCATTCACGCAACGTGGTGCCAGTCAAAAAGGATCTTGCGGTATTATGCTCATACCTCGTCCACGAACATCCGATAAACCGAGGCCCGCCAGATCAATTCCGTCTAACAATATGCGACCTGAATCCAATTCGACGATTCGAAATAGTGCAACAGTCAAAGAACTTTTGCCTGCTCCAGTCCGACCGACAACGCCGCATCGTTGGCCTGGAGATACGACAAAACTTAGTTGATTCAGTGCGAGAGGTAGACCTGGACGATAGCGTAAGCAGACATCCTGAAACTCGACTTTTCCATGATTCGGCCAAGAATCGGGTACCGCGTTTGCAGCATCAGTCGTCATGGCTTTTTCTTGGGGCACGCTTGTCATTGCATCAACACGCTCGATGGCAGTAATGTGTGCTTCTACATCGGAGAAGCTGTCCACCAGAAACCCGAGTGTGATCGTAAAGTTGCCCGACCACAAAATTAATAGACCAACTGATAGTTACAATAGGCGCGTAAGATCGAGAAAAGTTTGCGAATCTTACCACCATCAAGGACTTACCAGCACCAGGATCAAGTTCCCAAACTTGGTTCAAGGAAATGACAAGTAAAGACGATGTTAAAACAATGATTGAACCCAGTAGCTCGATCCGCAGACCTAACCAGCGCTGACTTGAAATGAAGCACAGTAAAGCTGAACTATTCACATCAACAGCTTTGTAGAATCTGCTCAAAAACTGTGTTCCTTTCTAAATACGCGTATCGAGGCCGCACCATCAAGCCCTTCGCTGATCATGGCTTGAATGGGAGATCTCGCTACAGCGTCTAAGCGCTGTAAATCAGCCCCCGTCCGACGGTAGTGAAGCAGTAGCTGCCAATAAGCGAGCGTAACTGGAAAATAGCCAGTCCCATCCAAGGCAAGATGGAACACATGATAACAACCCCAGCCACATACCATGAACATGAAATGAGAAAAACAGACATGATTTGCGTTAATAGAACATCAATAACTTCCATGTCATATGTGAAGCGATTGATGATGCGACCCATTGGAGTGGTTTCGAAGTATGACATTGGGGCATGGAGCACCCTTGCTAACATAGAATGAAACACTCGCTGCGCTGCTCGAACTCCACCAGTAACTGAAAGTGCCTTTTATGTTAGCAAGAGACATTTTCGTGTTCCCATACTATCATACTGTTGACATAGACTTACCGGCCCACTCGGAACGTAGAAGTGTTGCGGTAACAGAGACTGCAATAATCAGAGCGTATACCAAAAGATATTTGTATTGAGCTTCGATGCCGTTGGATTGCGGTTCGAAACTTATACTCATTATCTCAACAGGTTCATCTGCTCCTCTCACCCAGGTCGCAAGCCAAAATTCGACAGCAACATATGCAAACCGATCAATCGCCATGAACAGAATTTGTAAAAAGAGAAAAGAAAAGCCACCCGCTCGTCGAAACCATAGTAACCAAACCAAAATGCTTGACAATCCATGTTCTCTTTCTTCAACTGACATTAGCTTTCCGCCTATCTTATTGCCTTGTCCAACCGAATCATCACGGTGACCCAATCCCTCATACTGCCCATCTTTCTTCTTGCTATCATCGCCATCTTGTATAGACGACCGCATGAATTCTACTGCTCGAATCGTCTGTTTATCTTTAGGCTCAAATGTCAAGAATTCATTCCACGTTCCAAGAAATTTGTTTGAACCGTCCACAACGAGTAGAATGCGATCAACTTTATGAAGGAAGTGGGAAGCATGGTAACTAAAATCACTGCTGCGTTAGAAAAGAACGCGTCATGTGATTTAATTAATCTTTTCAAAAACAATTTTGGCCGTTCCAGCATCGAGTGCCGACAAAGGATCGTCCAAAATTACAACGTCGGGTTGGGAATACGCAGCACGCGCCAAGGATAATCTTTGTTTTTGACCTGAATGAAGGCGATTAGAAGAAGTTCATCATCAACATTAAAAGCATCGCAGGTATAACGTACCACCAGAGAGCGTCACCCCTCGTTCACCAATTTCGGTCATATCACCTGCCTCTCCAAGCTGCTCGATGTCGTGCCTCAAATTGCAAACATCCAACACCGTTTCGTAGATTTGAGGATCGTATGGTGCTCCAAACAAAATATTTTCTCTTAATGTTGCATTCAAAATAAAAGGCGTTTGTGGAACAAACGCAACCTTTCCCTCGAATCGTCATTTCGGAACCGACCATGGCTGGTAATTCGTCCAGAATACCAGACACGAATGTTGTCTTGCCACTACCCACAGGCCCGCAGACGCAAAGCACCTCCCCATGCTTGACTTGCGACTCAACGCGACCCACAGAAAATGAACCTCCTCCCTCTTTCAAACTCATATGCAAACTACTAACGCCAGTGTTATTTGATATCGAGGGAATCTCAAAGCCAGCGTTTTTCAAAGACAAGAGAGGTTCATTACTCTCTGCCAACCGTGCCGATTTCTCTGTCGGCTCGCGCGTTTCTCTTCCAAGAAAGGCTTAACGCGAGAAATCGCCGACAAGGCTTGAGATGCCTCTGTGAAAGCCCCGTAAAATTTGTTAGTTGCAAAAATTGCGATCACACATCGACCGATGTGCAAATACTTACTGCCTATCAAGCGGCCAGCGTAGTTGATTGGAAATCGTAGAGCAGCAAACAACAAAAGCACAGCGAATGCCTTTGCTGCGGTAAGAATATGATCCTCGTCCACTAGTACGTACGTAGCGAACGCGGCAGCTGTCGCCAGTACGGGAGAAACGACCATCATCATCAACGTCGTTGCCCAAATCGCCATTTCCTTGCGCAATACGGCCAGTTCCGCCTCTCTTACTTTTTCGATTCGTTCCCGATAGCTTTCTTCGTAATTGTTCAACTTTGTCACTTTAATCTAAAGTAAATCCCTTGTGAGTTCAGTTCGTGGCGTGTCATTTACTGCCGCAACGGGGGTTTTAACTTACTCCTTGTAACATTGCCGTCGATATTTCAATACGTCGATCCGTGTACTTCACGCGTTCACTGCGAATCGACATCATGGCCGCGGTGACCCGCTCCACAATCGGAACAAATAAAATTAGCGTAGCTACACCCACAAGAGCACTCCAGCCCAAGGTCCGCACCAAAAAGTATGTCACGAGAATCACCGTAAGAGGTAAAGACCAAACCAAATGTCCTTCTTGCGCTACTTCGTAAAGTTTTTGCGTGTCCACTGCCAAGAGATTGGTGACCTCACCACTCGTCAAACCCGCACGGCCCTTAGGTGTAAGTTGGAGGACGTGCTGATAGAGCACATTAATCAGAGCAGCTCGCATCACAATACCGCTCTTCATCGCCAAATGTCGATGTCGATGATTCCCGAACGCATTGAGTACCGAGGTAAAGAACAATGCTAGTGCATACGGCAGCCCTTCAGAAATCACTTGTTGTTTCGGGTTCTCTTCCAGGACTTGCAAAAGCTCTCGCACCAAGAGGGGCAACGCGACTTGACAAGCGACAGTGATAAGTTGGCACACTCCCGCCGGAATAAAGGTCGGTGCCGCCATTTTCCACAAAGTAGTGATTAATTGACTTTCCTTCTTGTCTCGATGCTGATGATACAGGGAACGAAACTGCTGTGACAGAAACTCCGCGCGCATGGTGGAAGGGACGGGGAATAAATCATCGTGTGTGAGATGCTGTACTTCGTTGGGATCTCTGATCTTTCCTCGATCTAATAGTTCGTTCATGTAGCGAAACGTCCATCGATCAATCACTAAGGAAAGCCAATTGCGATCAATATGACGTTCTTCGGGCCAGCGACGCAGTACATTGTTCTTGTCATTTTCCTGGCGTTCTTTACACATTCTTATTTGCGGTTTTTTTTCCGCTAAACGACAACAACAGCAACAACATCAATTGTATTTAAAGTGAGAATAACGATTCATGGGCTTGTTAAAGGAAGGAATAAAGGAACCTTTCCCTGTTTCTTTCGATATCGATTAGTCGATTTCGTTTTTTAAAAGCATGACATCGACACGTTGGATGGACAGGACCATGCATGCGAATGATGTGGAACAAAAAGAATCAAAGCCCAGTCACGCGCCCACATGACAAAAAAATGTAGGCCAGTCACAGTCACAGTTCACAGTCCGGCGAGAAGGACCCGGAAATCGACGGTAGGCTGACGGCCAGACATGTAACAGAACACGAACGCAGAAGGCAGAAAGGGTGGACAAAAACGGAAAATCGGAAAATACGTAACATTAAGGATTAGTCATGAGTGACCTTCTTTTCAAAGTTCTTTGTTCTTTCTGTCTTGCTGTCGCTTTCCTGTATTGAAATACAAACGACAATACTTGATTCAAGTGCTAAGCACTTGACTAAGTTAATAGGAAATATTACACTGGTTATCGAGTATTTAGCTTTATGACAATAGACGTGAATGGAATGTTTATTGGACAAACACCCTGCAAACTATCTTTACAAGCAATAATGATAGAATCAGTAGAAGATTGGATGATGACGTCACGACGATTACGGAGGGAAGACCTCCTATTGAAAATCTAACATACAACTTGAGAGATTGTCGTGGGTCCGAGTCCCAAGTTCCCAAAGACAAGCGAGAAAAGCGCTAAATGCTCAGTTTGGAGTAGGAAACAGAATGTGGCTATAGCGTATTGTGTCGCACAGTTTGAAGTTGGAGCAACAAAAACGGAAATGCAAAATGGGGGCAATGGGAAATCCGAATACTTTCCATCTTCCTCATTCATCTCAGGAATTTTGTCGAAGGGCCGGCCGAATGCAATAAGCCGGACAAGCTTTATGTTCGCTGATTCAATCGTAGAAAGGAGAAACACGCTTCACTCTCAGCGAAAATGTGGATTGGGATTATTGTCAATTATGGCAACCTCGTCTTCTTACTTTGTATTCTGAAGTGGCAACCTTCATTGGACCAACAGTCTTGCTGGCCTAGACGCATAACGTCCTGTGCATGCCTGTTTGCGTGTCCCGATAGTGTTGATTCATTTTCAATTGCGCAGCAGGACGCTTTTCTATGCTTCATGGCTATGCTAGATGAAACGGTCGTATTGGCTTCTTTAGACAACAACGGGGCGCTCATGCTGGCCAGAACCGCCAAACGAGGAGCATCTAGATGGGGTGATAGAGTCGATAATTGCTCTACTGTCGAAAAAGATCGACCAGTTCCATTGACATCGGACATTACAGTGTTGCCGTGCCTGCCAGTCATTGATCATCCTACGCAGGCATCACCGATTAAATGCAAACCTCGACAGGTGTGCTTCGCATCTGTAAGGATAAAACAATTCGAGCGTATCCTTGGAGATCATCCTTCGTGTTCGGCTGGTGCTCCAATAGCGTAAGTCTCTCGATTCGTGTCTTTGCTAAAAGACGTTTGGTACTCACTCCTTTCTCTTCCTCCAGAATCGGTTGGACAGCCCTTCACGACGAAAGTGTCGAGATTGAAGAATACGAGCAACAAAGAACTCTGTACCGAAAAACGAGCATAACCAAACTGATTCTTCGTCGGGAAGAAAGAGAAACAATTCTATCTGAGTGGGGTGTCACAAATCGAGAAATGGTGGCTTCGATCCGAAACAACGCGAAAGTGAAGAGGCAAAGGCGAAGAACTGCTCAAAGTTGCTATGACGGCTTGGAAGAGGCTATTGAAAAGGCCAGTCGGCAAATAAAGAACGGTTTATTGCAGAGTGTTTCATTTCGACGGAGTTCGAAGTTTTCGAATGACAATCTTTCCAACCAAAATATACTGCCAGGAAGGTTTTCGGAAAGGTCCAGCGAAACAAGTGACAGTGAGACGGCTTCGTTCGCGAACGGAATGAGAAACGTGTCGAACCAGCAACAATCAGAGCCCAATCATGCGAATGAATTGCGACACGTGTCACACAGCTTGACGGACTTATTTCTTTCAGCGGCATCGGAAAGGCTACACCCTTCCTTCAAAAGTCTGATTGCTCGGCAATGAACGCAAGTCCACCAAAACGAGTCTTGCGCTCTGAACCGAGTACTTCGTCCTTTTCCAATAACGAAATGACCGAACGGAGCAGTCGGACCAGTGGTGACATTTCGCAGGATGCCACATTTCCGCAAAATTCGATTGTTAACTACTGTGAGTGGGAAGGAACCGAATCATCCGTAACCAGTATCGTCGACTGCGATTTTGGGTCGGAAGAGTTTTCCGATAATACGTTGTAACAAAGTGTAAACAAGTTATAGCTCTTTCAATTTTGAGTTGTCTCATGCATCACCTGTGAATTGCAACAATGGAAAGTCAAAATTGTCCAGAAAATCTGGGATTATGGTATTTTGAAGTATCCAGAAAATCTGGGGGAGTAGTATTTCGACTTGTCCAGAAAATCTGGGGAGTATTGTCCAGAAAATCTGGGAGTCTGGTACCAGGTACGGTTGTGAGGACGTTAAAATTGTGCCTCCCAGTACAAGATTCTACGTAGCGTCTACGAGGAAGCAGAATTTTAACGCCGTTCCCAGTACTTGAAACATCCAGAAAATCTGGGGGTGTTAAATTTTGACGTATCCAGAAAATCTAGAGGGGAGTTGAATTTCGACATCTCCAGATAATCTGGGTACCGAACAGGGACAAAAGGAATTCATCCGGGCGCGCATGAGTCAGTCTTTCCCTGGTCAGGTCAGTTAGTATGCTTCTGCGAAATCCAAGAGAAGGAATGCCAAAACGGAATCCCCCTCATTGGGAAACGGGCTCGGGACTGGCCCTCTACTAGCGCACTAAGGCTAGAGAGTTAGAACCAAAGCTTACTCAGAGAAGTATCGGACTGAAATATATGTGAATGAAAATTGGAAAATTCAGTCGAATGTCAAGATTAGATTCTGACGATTAAAAAATTAGGAATAATATTAGTGTTTTATTATCAGGGAAAAAATACGTAATAAAGAAAGGTGTCCTTGCTTGTGCAGTGAGGAATAATTTGAAAGCAAGGCACCAGCGACGAAGAACTTTCATGTATAGCAAAGTTGGCTACGATCGCTGGGAAGAAGCAGTTGAAAGTGCAAGTCGTAAATTAAAGAAAAGCTTTCAGTGGACGTCGATATTTTCATCAGACTCGGTCTTATCGCAGCGAGAAACAATTTTAGCGTCAGGCAAACGGCCAGCGGTACCGGTAGCTCCTACTGTTGGCACGAAACAGGCAAACGTAAAAGGCACGAGATAAATTTCTTCGTCGATAGGCCCCAGCACCACGATAATGTCGAAGGCGTCGCCGCGGTTAATTTATCAATCAACCTTGACAAATCAGTCTCAGCGAAAGAACCACCTGCCGTGAATGCTCAAAAGCCCAACAGACCGCCCGGCCTCACCTCCAAAAGCCACACAAAACGTCAAGACGGATGCCACCGTAATTTTTTCCGAAAATTGCATTGGATTGTGCATTATTCGATACATCGGTTAGTTCAAGAAGTACGACCAGTTCGAAGAAAATAGCCGCACGCGACGACGACAGAGGAAACGAAGGGCATAGCGACCTTACTATGTTTCACGGTTCGAGCGGTCTAACAGAATACACCAACAGCGATGACAAGAATTCAATATGATTTGCAGAAAGTTCCTCGTCTTCTGTGAGTGTAAGCCTTTGAAGGTATCCGTTAGTTTTCGGGCAGTTGGATCTTTGGTCATACTTGCAATGTCTATGCCATGATTCCGTTTTGAATGTTATTACCTTAAAGAAAAATAAATAAAATGCAACAGCCGGCACGGTAGAGCAAGAACTTTAGCAACCTGCAAAGAAGTTTCGGCAGATTATAATCTCTCTAAAAAGTCCGTCACGCAAGACATCTGTCTTCAAAGTATTGAGTCGTTGGTTGGGATTTTCGATCTTTGACAACTTACGGGGTGTGCTTCCTGCAGCATATTGACGCGACCGTCCTGTTTCTTGTTAATTGATTGTTTTAGTTGCTGGAAGAGTTGTTAATCTTTGCATTGCAGTTCTCGATTGATCCGGAGAATCCTTTTCAACATTAACAACCGCCCATAGTGTTCTTCAATATTGACCACGACTGGATTTCAGTCATGACTGTCTGGTTAGTATCTCAAGATTAGAGAGGAGGCGTCGCAACGTCATCGTTTCCTCCACCCCGACGTCCATCTCGAAATTTGAGATGCATTCGTTTCGTTGCATCCAACGTCTTTCAAAGAAATTAGCCTATTTTCTGCCTTTCCCAATGAAAACACCTCTTTTTTGTTGCTTATCGAATGATCCAAGTGAAAGAAACATGAGACTTCGACACAATATAATGAAAGCTTTGACTCTAGCGGTGTTGTTCGCCGCGACGCGAACATCGAACGCGTTTACTTCGCGAATGGTTCGATTTAGTGGAACAAGCAACACGCCCATTACCTATTCTCGCATCTTTGTTCCTCTCCATGCAGTCCCTCACAACGCTTCCTTAGGAGTGAACGAAAAGAGCTTGATTTTGAGCGAAGAAGACACAATTTACAATGCCACATCCACCTCACAATCCTATAATCTCAGTGCCCGTTCCGTCTTCCAATTTGTCACCCCCACACTAGCCCTGTGGATGGCCCCACCGATCATGTCCTTGATTGATACAGCGGTGGTGGGACAATGTTGTGGTGCTACACAACTGGCGGCGCTCGCACCGGCCTGTACCTTGATCGATAGCAGTGCCTATTTGTGCATGTTCGTTGCGACGGCCTGTACGAATCTCGTTGCTTCCGCGACGGAAGACGAATCGGTTCAACAGACCGTAGAAACGGCGTTAGTCTTGGCCGGAGTCTTGGGTGTATTCCTGTGTAGCATGGTCTGGACGGCCGGTACACCTCTACTGTGGAGTATTGCCGGGCAAGCCAGTGCTTCCGTCATTCCCTCCGCATTGCGCTATTCGCTCATCCGTGCCTTGGCCCAGCCTTTTGTTCTTTGGGCATCGGTTTCGCGTGCGACATTACTGGCTCGGCATGATACGGCATCGCCTCTGTGGAGTGTGATTCTGGCATTTTGGTTGAATTTGATTGGGACTGTTACCCTGGTGAAGTACGCTGGATGGGGCATTGCCGGAGCCGCGGTAGCCACAGCCACGGCCGATGTAGCGGCGGCCTTGTTTTTGATCCAACGCGTTCGAAGAGATCTTCATGTGCGATTCTCTTCATTCAACTCTACCTTGTTGAATGAGTTTTTGAGAATATTCGTTGCCCATCTTCGCTACGATTCTGGGCAAGTCTGTGGTGTACAATGGAGTTAGTTTGTCCGTGGGACGATTGGGAGCTACGGCATTGGCAGCCCACCAAGTGTTGTTGCGTAATTTCTTTTCTGGACACCGGTTGGCGATTCCGTCGGTATGACGTCCCAAGTTTTTCTTCCGCGAATATTGCAGCAACGCAACAAAACCAAAGGTGCTCGGAGATTTCTATTTCAAACAGGTGTTGTGGCAGGACTCGTAGCTGCGACTCTAGCGGGACTTTTGCCGTCACAGGGATCCGCGATTTTCACCAATACTGCTGCAGTGGCATCTGCACTGCGTGCGACTGCACCAATACTAGCCTTTAGTGTTTCGATGCACGCGATTGCCTTGACGTGCGAAGGCATGCTCTTGGCGCAGCGTGATTTGCGATTCTTGAGTACGAGTTATCTCGTTACTACATTGGTCACCATTTTGTGGCTCACGAGTCCGTTACGACCGGCATCCTTAGCTGGAGTTTGGTGGATTTTGGCTCTTTTTCAAGGCGGACGTGCGGTGCAATTCGCTTCCAGAACATGGTGGATTGCTAGGCGGAAGAACTTGCAGAATGAAGTAGTTCAATCGTAAGATGTAATATCTTTTCAACTTTTCAGAGAAGCACTCTAATGCCGGCGTCATTGTTCAAGGCGATATTTCTTCATGTACCAAACACCATGACGACGAATGAAATCTACTGATATTGAAAACTTTCATAGACGCCACCATGGCGCTGCTACTTAGATAAGTCATTTTGACTGCGAAAGTTAGCTCCAATTGAGTCCATGACCAACAAGCTACAAAGGTGGTGCTCTGATAAAAATTATGAGTCCGTAACAAAAAGTCACCCCAACACGTCGTCAAACCATAGACCATTGCTTGGTACAAATAAAACTGGGCATGTATTGTGCGTTGTTGCGTCATCACTAGCCACAATGGCCATGTTTTGAAAGAAACCCTTGCTCCATATATTGCACCTTTGCCTGGTCTAAGACAAAATGTGAGAGGAGGATAGATGGCTTAAAGAAATAACGATGTCATTGCATTTCCGGGACTGCAATGTTGTAAGTCCCGATTGCGATCTCTAGCGATCTATCTTGAACCTTATACTTACATGAAACGGGCTACACACGCGTGCATATCTCACTTATTTCCGTCTCGCTGAGAAAAATCATCGTTGAACGAAGAAGAATAGAATAGAATAGATGCGATGATTTCATTTGCCTCATCGCGTCAATGACAAAAGTAGTCGTTTGCTTTCGCTTTTAAGTTAAATTGCTTGCAACTATCATGAAGTTTCTCTTGGATATTCCCCTGATCATGTACGTGGCCGCACTGATTTGGGGAGAAGACGAAAACGTCACGGAAGAAATCTGCGTCCAAGACTTTCCGTTGATGACATCGGCTTGCTGGTCCACGTTTGTCGCCAAATTACTCGGTGTTGCCATTATTGCCGGTGCCTTCCTCAACAAGGCACCCGTCATTGTCAATTTGATTGATACAGAATCCACCGAAGGCCTTTCGCGTGGTTCTGTGTACGCCGATGTACTCGTTTATGCGAACGGCTTTGCCTACGGCTTTTTAGAAGGACATCCTGTCACAGCTTACGGAGAAAATGCCGCATTGGTGTTGCAATCCTTTGTCATTCTTTTGTTGGTGTGGAAATTTACTCCGGTCATTTCGTTAGCGGAAAAGTTTCTCGTCGTAGTGGCCGGACTGGCCTACGTCGTTGGCGTCAGTTGGTTCTTGCCAGCATGGCAGCATTATCTGTTGATTGCATCGCAATGGCCGATTATGATGTATGCACGAGGATCACAGTTGTACGCAACTTATCAGGTGAAACATACGGGAGCTCAATCCATCATTACGACTTTGATGAATTTGGCGGGTTCACTGATTCGGATTATGACCACGTTGAAGGAAGTTGGATGGGATTTACCTGTTTTGACCGGATTTGGAATTGCCGTAGTACTGAATGGTTTGACATTATTGCAATTTATGGTGTATTGGGAGAATACACGGCAGTTTGTGAAGCGTTCCTCGGAAGGGGGGAGACAAAGTACTCAAACAACCAAAACAGCGACAACAGCAACAACGACCAAGCAAAGTGAACAAGACGAAGAAAAAGGAATTGTAGCTTGTCGTTTCTCTTGATTTATTGGGTGCTTCAGTATATTTTATGAGCTACAGCGGACAAGTAGTTGTGAACTAACTTTTAGATTGACTAGCTCGTCAAAAGCGTTATATGCTATTGCGACAGGTTCTTACAGATATTTAAAACGTAACGAAAATCAATGAAGGCGTAGAGGGTCTACTGATTAAAAGCATCTATTGTTTTCTTGTTGCAGCAACTTCGACTAGATCGTGAAGGATAAGACTCTCTACAGTAAGTACTGGTGTGACTCACTAAATACTCACAAACTTGGATGAGGCCCAAATGTGATGGAAGGCGTCCGGAATTTTGAATTTGGACAATGAAAAAATACTCTGGGGTAAGTTTGATGATGACGGAGATACCAATAGTCTTCCTAATCGGGCTTTCTTGGAAGGAATCCTTCAGCGTAGAGGAAGAAAATGGATTGGAATTCGTAGACACCTGCTGAGGAGGGACATACAATTTCGGTGCTTCAGCGGCAGTAGCTGTTGCTCGATTTCGTCGCGTTTAGAGATGCGCGTTCGGGCGAGAAAGCGTTTGTATGTGCAAAGGGTGTAGGGTAATGACTCATATTATTTGATGATCAATCGTCACTATTCATGTGGGTGGGTGGGTGTTATCAAGAATGATTGATGACAGCCGTTTCGTTACATATCTTCCGCCAGCGAGCATCATCGCTTCCCAAATTCAGAGAACGACAGTCCTGTCGATGCAGACGATTGTGCGGAATTGGTTGTCTTGCCCAAACCTCTAGGACGCTGCAAGGAAGGAGTCGTGATGCTATCTGAGACGTCATCGGTGTCGTACGTAGACGACTCGATTATTTTCGTTGCGTGGAGCGCGGAGAGGCTGCGATGGCCACTGGCCTTGTTTTTCAGTTGGAATGTTACTCGAGGTGGTCCTATTCTTTCCCTTGATCTATAGTTGTACTAATTGCTGCTCCAACAACTCCTTCCAGACAAAATAACCTTTTCGAGACAAATGAAGCTGATCGGCATGAAAATAAAGTGGATTTGGTGTAGCTTTGAACACGGATCCTTGCTTCTCTAGCTGGTCGCCCGACTTGTCTGTGCAGAAAAGCAACAAACAATCGATGTATTGTACCTAGTAGTCACAAAGGGTTCCTCCGTCGATAAGATGCGCTGAAAGGATACATGCATTTGCCAGTATTTCTTCCGCATTTCCCTGTCGTTTTGCATCCACGGCTCGAATTTGGGTCCTAAAAAGAAGACGACTCGCTGCAGAGATGATTGGGTGACAAGTAATTGTTGCAACAGATTTCGCAAGTCTTGTTCACTTTTCCACAGAGGGATATTGGTAGCAATATCATTTTCACCGGCACAAACAATCACAACATCGAATTGCTCAATGTCGGGGGGCACGACAATTTGCGATAATGTAGCACCGGATTGTCCCGAAACCTGCACAACTTTTCTCGGATATTCGGAAACGGGCCATCGTGCCACATCGGAATCTCCCAGCAGCGCAATTTTCATCACTTGAAAACGCCTTGAGAGGAAACTAGAACTTTGAAGTGTTGATTCGCATCGTTTCATGTGTGTCGAGAGCACCATACCAGGTAGTGCGTTGCGTGCACATAAGAAAAGATTGAACGACGATCGACGCAGCATTTTCTTGAACGCCGGCGCCACGTTTATTGTCACACCGCGTAACCTAATCATCGAGAGACAGTCCAAAGTGTAGACGACCTTTTGTCACGATTCCCGAGTCACGAATGGTTTACGGCTCTTTGAGACGACGTTCCGCTGCTATAAATACAGCAGGAACCCTTTGAGAAACTACACGAATTGTCTTAGTTAGAGAGGTTCCTTTATTGTAGCTCTCTTTGCGATTCATTCTTCTATTGTTTACGTCGAAATCGGATAGATCGGTCGCAACTTACTTTCCTATAGCTCCAATGTGTTGGTTCTACTAGGAGACCAAGACTCCATTTCGTTCTGAGTCACGGTCGCCGTTTCGCTTTTATTCGTTCCTGCGTCCTGCGTTTATTTCATTCCAACTACTACTATTCTAACAGGTTGCTAATTGCTAATGCTACCCTTTTTTACTCTTCCTACACTTTTTATAATGAGATAATTCGCGACAATAATTAAAAAATGACACATTTGGAAGACGAAAGACTCCATGAATTATGGAATTTGTTGCAAAGGACGAGATCGTCAAATCCGCTCGAAGAATGGTGCGAACGTTGCGAAATACAATGGAAAACACCATCATCATCATCATCATTACAACCGTGTGGAGAATGGAAAGCATCCGAGGAGGATGAACCGTCGCTAATTGAAAAACAACAATTGATATCTAATATCTTGCTGCGTTGGATTGAGTGTTATGAAACGGAAACGACAGTGGTGGAAGCCGAGCAGCAATCTCAACCATCATCACCTGAGTTCATAGAATTGCGACTCTTGTTACGAATAAGTAAGAACTTTTTGCGCAGCTTATTGCAAAGCATGTACTCTTCCACGGCAACGAATTCACTGCAAGAGGGCATGATGCCTTGGCGGTCCTACCGATTGTTGCGACAATATTTATCGTGGATGCAAGAGTATTGTGGGTCCGATCCTGTTTTGGCACAACATGCTTCTCAGCTTTTGTTTTATACCAGTTACAATCCCGTTTCGGGGTGTAATGAAGGACTGATCCAATCGTACCAGCAACTACTCGAAGAGGATCAAATCATGTCCCAATTACTGGATTGTTTGGTTCGTTCTCTCAATAACGATGTTGCGTTGGCTTTGTCGATTGTACGGAATGTTCACAATATCCTGGTATCGTTTCCACGAGGAATGGAATATACCTTGACGGTGCAGCCTTTGCGGATGGAAGATTGTCCGTCGGAATGGCCCGAACATACTCCAGTTACATTTGCTTCCTTCTTGCCGTATTTAGCACTACGAGCACTCGACGCCAATCCTTTCGGAAATATTAACGACAAACGAGCCGAATTAATTGTAGAAATCTTACGAGCCGCCTACGTATTGCGATTGGGGAAACAGATTGAATTAGATGGACTGTTCGCACAATTAATTGCCAAGTTGTTACGCTTAGAGGTTACTACTCCACAATGCGAAGAATGCCGACGGGAAGCCATTCCTCCACTCATGGATGCCACTGCCGAAGTATTGGGAATCTTCCTCGAATCTCAAGATGTTCTGTTGCCACTTTGGGCTATTCTGGAGCATCAAGTGACGCAAGTGGTGGAACAAACCCTCGTGCAGGACTCGGCGGCGGCAGCACTCACACCGATATTAGTTGTCTTGTACAAAGTCGCCACGCATCACGCGAGTATCCGTCAACAACTCAGATCACATATATTTCCAGATGAAAGCTTTCAAGAAAAAAAGCGCCAAGAAATTGAACAGCACGGACAATGTCGGAATATGAAACCCTTGGATGCGCCCGTTGGCACTCTGCGCTACAAATTAATACAGCTCTTGACCTGGCCTCATAGTCATATTAAACGCTTTGCGGGAGAGCTGTTGTGGTCTCTTTGTGAAGGAGATGCACAAGAATTCATTGCACGCGTGGGGATGGGCAATGCGGTTGCCATACTTGGGGCACTGGGCTTGGTCCGATTGCCAGGGCAGGCTTCCTCATGAAAACGTTGTCGTTATAAATCTTCGAAGAATTTTTCATTGTCCGTTTTGAATCGACCGGCTCGTTGATCTTCATTTCTATCGTCGTCTTCGCTACTGTCGCTGTCATCGTCGTCGGTACTTCGTTCCTTCATGTCTTCGTCGTCGTCAACGTCATCCCAACCGTCTTCATCTCCGCTATGTGCCTCGCTGGTCACATGAACTGTCGGTGCCGCGCTCATTTTAGCATCTCCATCATAATCTTCGCCCAGTATTGCCGCATCCCACAAGCGAATCAGGTTGTCATGCGACAAACTACCAATATACTTGCGGTCACTGGTAAATGCCAGCTTCTCAATAGGAAACTCTTCGTGGTCCCCTAATACACCCAAAAACTTGTCGGGATGGACCGTTACAACACGAATCAGGCCATCCGAGGATCCTGTCAAAAGTGTATCTTCGTCTACTTTGACCAAGCCATCCAAGCTGTTGGGATGGCCTGGAAAGCGGTCACTGATATCACCCCAGGTCCCCCAGCTCCAAACATTCAGAACACCCATTCCTGTGCCACAAACCACCTTTTTGCCATTTTTCATGACCTTGAGTGACAAAAGCTCGTCATCCTGGACGTCAGAGCGACGCACAATCTTGTCTTTTTCGTAAACGCTCGGTTGCTGCGCCATTCGTAGGTCGTAGACACAGAGTGTTCCGTCCGCGGATGCCGATAACAGAGTCATTCCATCCGCAGAATGATCAATACTGGAGACGTAATCCTCATGCTCTTTCCAACTAAACAAACAGCCCGTAGGCTTCTTTTTCAGCTTATTGTCAGCCGTATCCGTTCCCATGAGTCGCGGATCCCAAACACGCACACCTCCAATGTCATCACCCGAAACGAGCAGTCCTTGATTCGCTATAGCATTCTCTGGAATCTCGTGGAGAACATGCACCGCGGCTTTGTTGTACGCAGCATCATTGATTCGCCATAGAACTGATTTCGGTGATGTCTTGGTGGTGAAAGTACAAACAATTTCCGTGTCGAGTTTGGCCAAATCTCCACCCGTTCCTCCGGTATAAAGATCTCCATGTTTCGTAAACAAAACCGATCGACAACTCGCCTGTTTCGTCCCCCCCACTTTGGGTCGGAAGGAGTTGTGTATGCACAGGTGTCGAGGATAATAACGAATCTTCTTCGTCGTCATCCAGCAGATCGGCAAAATCGTGAATTTCCAAAGTACCGTCAACTAACGCGGCCGCCAGAAGACTGGGTCGCGAAGCATGAAAACAAAAGTCCAACGGTTGATCGGAACACTCGATTTGTAAAGCAGCCGAGTTCATTTTTGTAAATTGTCGGAATACTAAGTGAAAAGTTGCAACGAAATGAAACGAGAAAGAAAAAAATCGAAAACCAGGATTTTTCCTTGGATGAGAAATAAGGGCATACGGGTGACAGGTGGACGCTCAAAAGCCTAAGATGCCCAGAGTAGAAGCTCAAAGAATCACTACGGGGTAGTAGATATGTCTCTACACCTAATATCTCTTCATGTGACATTTCTACATTTTACTTCTTTCCTCTTTTCTTCTTGGAAGTCTTCTTCATTTTCTGTTCTTCTTCGGCCACCAATTCTGCAGCAACAGCGTCCGCGATCGCTTCCTGCTCGCGAATCTTCTCACCCGAAACCTTACTCACGTTCGTCCGGATAGCAAGCTTGGAGTAGTTCACAAGATCAACTTCGCTCTCTTTGGTTAGTTGATGATCTTTTCCCAAGAACAAGGTGAAGACCTGGTACGACTTTCTTTCAGCTTCGGCAGCGGCTTCAAAGTTTTTCAGACCAGCGTGAACTTTGGCGTGGCTTTTGGCTGCAATACCATCCATAAGACGATCACAACTACCCCGTTTATCGGCTTCTTCCAGCATTGCGAGTGCGATTGTGTTATACTTGCCCTTGAAGTCGTCGCTCGAGTAAATGCTGCCCAATCTGTGGTAGATGGAAAAGACTTCCGTGTGTCGCGGACCTGCCATCAACTCGAGAATGTAAAGAGCGGCGTGCGCGTGTTTGATTGCTTGGTCCATTCTCTTTGCCGCGAAATTCATTTGAAATAAGGACATGTGGGAAGCGAAAACTCTGGGACAGTCGAAGCCACTACCTTGGATGCACAGCGTAACCGCCTTGGCTTCGTTCAGAGAAGCCGTATCAATGTCACCAGCCTCTAAGAAGATGTTGGACAATAACTCCATACTCTCGATAACACCCGGATGAGTTGCACTCTCCGTTACACGTTGATACAGTGACGCCGCTTCTTGAGCTAGCTCAACAGCCTTGCTAAGAGCACGGCCATTCATCATAACATGCGCACGCTGCAACGCGAAACGAGCATCGGTAAGGGCGACCTGCAAAGGAGGCAGCGAAATAGTGGCACCGACAGAGCATGGTTCAAATCCCTCGCCATATGCAGATGAATGTTTCATCAAAGGAACAATATCCACAATATCGAGCGGGGAGATAGGATACGACTCCAGCAAAAGTCCGGAAAGGTTATTGCCACCGCCACATAAGCACCTGTTGCCAACATCATAGTCCTTTGCGTAGAGTCGAATGCCGGCTCGTTGGCAGAACCGGCGAAGTAAGGGAACGTGAAGGGCTCGACCAGATTTATTTCCCTTGTTATAGAGCGAAAGATTATAGCGGAAACGCCGCCCGACTTCATGCTCAATATCGTTCCACACTTCGAACCGACCGCGAATCATTAATGAGTCTCCGCCACTCACTCTCCTTCCTGTGTCGGTGATGGTAAGAGCATTGAAATCATCTTCGTCTGGGCCTACCGTCCGCTTCTCGAGTCTCGTTTCCGTTTGTGCAGCGGTTTCTTCGCGCTCCGAAATTAAGGAGCTTAAAAAAGAAGCAATCGTCTGTGATGGCTGCATCGAAGCAACACCAGCATTTTCTCTCAAGTAGCGATCCAGAACATGCTTAGCAGCACGCGCAACGATCTCGCATTCCAAAAGCTCAAGCCAGCATTTTGGCATGCTCCGACGCTCGACATAAGAAAGAGTACCTTTTTCAACTCAGCTTCCGTTTGCTCATCTCGTGCTTCTTCTTCCTTCGCCAAAGTTGCTAAACGACCAAGGTAGCGACAGTTGATGCCATGGCGATGTATGAATTCAGTCAGGGTCTTTCCGTCCATTGGAACGGGGTGAAGACTACCATCTTTCACGCCGCGAATGATGCGGGGCAAAGTCTCATCCCAAAGGAACTCTGCAGCTTCTCGAACCAACTGCTCGTCCTTGTTTACTTGATCAGCAAGGTCTTCTTCGTATTTCTTCATGTGTGGCATGAAGACGTTGATATTTAGTTTTAATGTCTCTGCGTATGCTTTGTCTTCTTCTGTCAGCTTCCGACTTTCCGGCGTATCCTTCTCTTCTGAGTTACTAGGAGTGCCCTCCGATTGAGCTTTTTCTTCTGACTTGTCAGCTTTTTCTTGTTTTTCCGATTTTGAAAGAGCGTTGTCGTTGGACGTTTCACTCGGCGCCTCGTCGTCAGACTTCTTGCTTTCGCTATCAGCGACTTCTTTCTTAGATTCGAGATACCGGGCCATTTTCGTCTGAGTAAAGCGAGTCACAAGCTCAGGACGGAGAACGTGCATTGTCCATTCATCGTCATGGAGTGTTGCGGGAATATTTGAGGTCAACTGAAGACCTTCAAATTTGCCTGTACCTCCCTCGCTGGCTGGAACCCAGTTCGCGTCACGAGGAGTCAAACGTCCAAAATCCAGTAAATACTTTCTCTTATCACTGCCCATGATACCTTTTGCTTCAATCGGAATGCAAGTTTCAATGGTTGCATCAGGATCTACCTTCTCGTCTTCCTTCTTTTCTAGTTCCTGGTAAAGGGATTCTTTTCTTTGAGTTTCTGGACTTCCTCTAGTCGTTCACATGTGACAGGAATTCTGTACACCGGTCGCGATGCTAACATCATACCCTCTCCAATAAACCCCTTCATCGTTTCATGTAGCTCTGCGTCAAATTTAAGGGGTGAACCAGTTTCAACAGCGCCGTACAACAAGGTGTGCGACCTCTCACCAATCAAAATACCAGGCAAGATGCTCTGACAAACGTAGCGTGTGCCCAAAAGTCAACCAGCACGGTAGCCAACGTGCACAAACCAGATTTTTCAGTTCTAGAGATAGTGGATATGACCGAAAGATCTCGGTTGGCAGCTTTACGAGCCGCCGCGTCGCCTTTGTGCCACTTAAATGTTTCAGGGCCGGAGTCAATGGCTCGGCTGAAGAATATGTTATTGTGCAAAAAGACTTGGGCGCGAGCCGTTTCGTTCGGATTCATAGGCGCGATATGACCGTCGACAATTGCTTTCACACCAAGCAACGACGCTTCTCCGAACTCGGTGAGAACTTTGTGAAGCAACCGAGCTCGTTCGATACGCTGAGTGAGTGTTTCGGTTTGCATTTCGCGGGCCATCTGTAGTTCTTCATTCCAATCACGAATACCCCCGCTTCGCAAATCAACACCGTAGGTCTGGTTGAGATCTTCTTCGGCCTTTGTAATGTTATAAGGATGGAGTTGGTGATTATGCCACGAGTCAAGCGGAATCTTTGGCACAATCCAGGACGGTGAAACCAAGGCGCCGTCAAGCGCTTGCTGGAAGCTATCATTTGGCAGCTTGAAACCACCAAAATCAGCCCGTGCTGCAACACGGAAAAATGAAAGCAAAGGATCTTTGTTGAGGCTTTTCAACACGGCACTGCGTTCTTTCGCCGCTTCAACGGCCGCAGCCCAAGACTGGCTGAACTTTGGCGATGCCTGTAGCAAACAATCCAAAAGCGAATGCGAGAAGCAGGGTTGTGTGTTGGGTGATGGGTCAAAGTGTTGATTGGGTTTGCTCTTGTTCACGTAAAAGCCTGTCGTCGTGGCGGTGACGGAAATGCATATCGCCGAGCCATTCAATGACGCATCCTGGCTTAGGTCGACCAACTCCAGATACGCTAGATCTCCCAACCATCGGCGTGACGATGGGGGAGGATGATAGCCACTGTATCGAATGGCATACGGCATTTTCATCTTGTCATCGAGTTCGTTCCATCGTTTCACCTTATCTGCAAACAACGATTCTTTGCTCGGGATTTCTTCCTCTGGGCCCTTCTTCTTTTTGTTCTTACTACCATTTGACGTTTTTTTCAGTTTAATTCCTGATTGATACGACTCTGGGTCCTCGCCGTTGACTCGATAGAAAAAGTCCTGCAAATTGCCCGCGACCGGCTTGACCGAAGTCAAACGCAAGTCTCCGACGCTATCCCCTTTCTTTTCGTCCGATGATTCTTCTTGTCTCTCCTCATCGTCTTCGTCAATCAAAGATTCGACCGAAGGAGCGTTTCCCTGCATCAAACTGCGTAAACGTGTCACGTGATCCTTGATGCCGGCAACATCATATCGCTCGAGCACAATTTCAAAGCAAGCGGGGTTTTCTCGTTCCGTCAACTTGACCAAAGTCCCGTACTCGTCTAAACAGTTCTCCGAAGTCTTGACGGCTTCTTCACATAAACTTTCTGCTGCCAGAGGCGTCGCAATGGCTGCATCGGTTCCCGAGTAAGGCGAGATTAGCGGCACGTTTCCGGTCGTCACGTTCACTGGCTTATCGCACACTTCGAAGCGGAAATTGGTCATGTGCGCGTACCCTATGACCTCCGATAAGGCACCTCGTAGCGACTGTACTGGTTCTTCGCCTCGTAATGGAGGCAGCGCAACCGCATGCTGCACTTTATCGCCAGCTGTCTTTTGACGAGGAGGGAGAATGAAAAGTCCCACCAACAAGAATTCTTCGGGTGGAGGTTCTACCTCCTCCGTTTCTTTTTCCGCGCCTTCCGCGGGAGGCTTTTCATCCTCTACTTGTGTCATGATCACTTGTAATACTACTTGTTACTGCTCTATTTGTGTTGAATAACAACAAGGAATGAAAGCTGAGCGAACGAAAATCTTTGTGATTCGCGACGAGAGCGAAAAAACCGAAGGATTTGAAACCTCCCATTTGGAGTTTCGGTTTCGGATCGGATCCGGCGTGTCGGGTAGCGGACAGTCGATTATTCGTTCGTATGGACGTGAGTGTATTGGTGGAACTGACACGTCACAGCTTGCGTCAGACCATAACAGAATGTCGTCACACTCAATCCAAGTAAGGTTACAGTATTTGTACTTTGTATGTAGCAGAATGTAAAAAGAAATCTGGCCAGTTCGTGACCCACATTCTGCGAAATTATGCACGCTTGTTCATCGATAAGGTTAGAGCTTAATAAACGGCAACGGAAAGATGCAATATTCATTCGCGCGCCTCACATCTTACATATAAGTAAAAAATAACCTCTCCCTCTACTTAGGCATGATGGTCTTATGCACCTGTACAGCAATGAAGGATATTGATTGCATCGCGGGCTATGGAGTCACGCCTGTCGATGTCACAAATCAAAGACGAAATCAGTGAAGTCACACCCCATTGCCTCTCAAGACACGTTGCTGTAATTCAATTTCATTCGTTCACCATGAAGACATCCCTGGTATTCCTCGTATCTCTTCTCGAAGTCTGGCAATTCACGTTTGGCACAGTGGTAAGAATCCCTTGTGTTCCGCTGCACGATCTTCCCATTTCGTGTCTTCGCTCATGCGTTCCGTTGTGTCCTTCACCAGCTGCTAGAGTCTTCTTGCGATGCAGAAGTTTCACTCGACTGGTCATCGGCCACCCAATCGTATTTGACGGTCGAGAGTGCGGCCGTGATTGAAGACCAGGTGGCGGCCTACTTTTTGGAGTTACTTCAGCAAGTCGACACGAGTGACGACATAGATGGAATCGAGCAAGTCACGGTCAGTGTTATGACCGGGCAAACGATTCAAAACGGCACGAAAGTCTTGCTTTCCACTCAATCGAGAGTGAACGTTATCTATCGCACAGGAAAGGGATTCCCCATCGATATCGACACGGTTTTGGCTGGACTGGTGGAAACTGACAATCTTTCTGAATTGAAATTCAATGGACTTCCGGTGGCTTCACTGACTTTCCAGGCAATTGTCGATGATTCAAAGGTTATCTTCTACGATAATGACAGCAATGGAAGAAGCACTGCTGATGCTGGTCTGATCGCTGCCACCGTCATCATGTCATTCATTCTTCTCTTGGTTAGCTCTGTTCTGCTTTACATCACAGGTGGATGGGACGCTTTCAAACAATCCGTTACTAATTGTCTGTTCGAAGAAATTGATGATGACGATGATCACTATCTCGCTCGAAGTAAACCCGATTTCCATGTTTCTCAAACCGAAGACGATGAAGATCGGGACATCGAAGCGGACGAGCCAAGCGTCGTCACGGGTATGCAGACTAATCCGTCGGGTATGTTGGGGGTAAGGGTACCCACAGACGGGCTTGGTATCGGAAATGGGTATTTAACAGATGGTGATGAAGCGACTAACTTTACAGAAATGTCGGCCCCGCAACGCCTTGGCATAAATAGTGCTTCTAAAATGAACGATGGCGGTAGAGGCGACGAATCCTCTACTGGACTGGCGCAGATGATAATGAGGCGAATTGGCAACACGCCAAATTAATCAGTCAGCATGCCTATCCTGTCCGTTTCAACCCTTATAGGGATCTTTATTTTATGTTTTAGTATTCGCTTCTATTGTATAGCTGAGGATGCTTCTGCCGTTGATTTACTCGTGTCCCAGAGATCACGACAACTATCTTGCGTCCATCTAGGTGCTTCTCCAGGCACCATGTGGGCGGTAGCTCCAAAAATTCGCTTGCGGCTCGCATGTCACGAAGCATGAGTAGAGACGCCAGCCTGGCGATCACAAGCTTCAAACCGTAGACAATGCGATCCCTGTCTTCTACACTCTGGGCTTCCAACATGAAATGGGATGTACCAGTTTCAATAATGAATGAGCGCGACATGTGTGGGTAAGGATAACTTGAGCGATCAATCATCTCAGGTACGAAGATACGGCAAACATCTAGCAAATCGAACTTCTCCAAAGAAGCACTTTGTTTTAGAGGAATCTTTTCGTTCGATAAGCTGCTTGCATCTGTTGCTCGAATCATGGTAAACTTCGGAAGTAGAAAGGTCCCATCGACCAAATAAACACCAGATTCGATCCAAGCTTTGACACAAATTGGAGCGCCACCCGGTTTGGACTTTGAGACCTCTGGGTGCCACATTAGCATTATTCTTTCGTTGAGCATGGTCTATAATTGAAAAGGAAATAAATGAGTTTCGTGAAATTTTGAGGAGGACGAAAAAACTCTTGCGATCATACCTGTACGATTTCTACCACTGATGCTTCGTCAAGCTTCTTTACCTTCTTCCCTAAAGGTATTTTGTCTAAACCCCTCGCTTTGAAAGGACTATCTGATTTTGAGAGAATCTGGCGAGCCCTGTCGATTCGATCAAAATATACCAATCCTCGATCGCTGGGCTCGCGTGGCTCCATGTCTTCTGGATCGCTGTCGTAGTATGCAACTTCTTCTCCTTCATTAGATGTATTTTGAGGCTCGTCCAGAGCAAGTGCTTGAACTATATTCTGAATCAGAGGAGACGCATGAAGCTTCTCTGCCCCTTTCAGAGTTGCTTGTTGCTGGCGCCTTTGCGATGAATATATTTGGGCATCGTCAAATGATTGCGCTCTCGGTGGTAACTTCATTTCCTTGGAGCGCTTGAAAGCTGAGGTAAACGTCATCTCATTGCGAAGATTTCGAAGTCGAATAGCTTGAGCATTTAAAAGATTAGCACGATTTTGAACACGCCGACGAACCTGCCCAAGGGGAGTAGCCTGCTCAGATTGATTGTTGGTAGCTTCGGCATTCCCGTTATCGCCTTCAACTAGATACGAGTACATTGTATTTGGTGCATCAAGGGCAGTCGCAATATATTCTTCGAGAGCGAGTTGCTGGTCTACTTGACACGACAAACCAGTTGACAAAGGTCCAGACGCAACGTGCTGCTTCCTACCAAATATCCCGGCGCAAGTCTCTGCAATATCACGCAATGCATTTGAGCATATATCATCGGTACACCAGTTGCCGCTAGCGACCAATAGGCTATGGGAGTTACAGGCCGTTATCTCCCTGACTAGGTGCCTGATCGGTTGTTGCCTTCTTTTCTTCTCCGATTTCTTCGGAATCAGTCTTCTTTGATCCTAAACAATTTGGGCCTGGTATCTCAACACACTCCGGCAGCGGGATGCCTTGACTAAGTGCAGATCGAATGGTTCGTCGTGAACATTGCGATTGCACATCAGACAATACGAATAAGCTAACCTCTGTACCCCTGTCACTGTCAAATAGACGAGTTTGTGTCACAGGAGACAGAACAGCAATTTCTTCCTCTTCAAGGGATGGATTGCACACGATGGGTTTACTTTTTGTTCCAACAACGACATTCTCCTCTTCTTTCTCGTAAACTTTGGTTACAAACTTTCTCGTCTTGGACTCTTCAATTTCCCTCAGCTCCTGTTCTGCGTTGACCTGATCCAAAATGACAAGTAACGCCGAAATAATGACTTCCCGTTCCCACTTGGAAGATGCTTCAAACTCGTAGCAGCGAACACTCTCGCGTTCTCTCAATGCATGAACAAAGAAACAATTCTTTCCTCTACGCCCATCTCGGACCTCTATCTTTACAATATCTCGGATCCGAATCGCGATGCTACTGTCCTGATCTTGTCGATTTTCATCCACGTACATGAACGACTCGACCATGATGCGCTGCCGATCTTGACTGAGAAAGAAGAGTAAATTCATGCCTCCGAGTTCTCGGATACTCGGCCCGGACTGAAGGGTCACGCGAAATCCATCTTCTAGTCGCTCAATTAATTTCTCCAGAGGCTCATCAATATTATGGGCTGAGAGCTCGTTACTTGTTGCATTGGGTGTCCTCGAAGAAGACCTATTTGTCGCTTTCGCTCTCACGGGCGCTTTAGAAACCTTGTTTGTTCGAGTGGGTGGTGGTGTAGTAAGAGTGGGTCTCGATCTTTGTTGAACGCGGTACGGGCTAGAGACTCGTCGGGGAGGTGGGATACGCGGTGCAGTGACGTGAGTGATGAACGATTTCTGGGGAGACCGTTTCGGTGATACCTTCGCTTCTTGCTTCGATGACGCACTATCGACCGCAATCGTCTCATCAATCTTGTCCAATGCCTTGCTGAGAGCATCATGCTTGAATATTTTGGAGTGTTGTGAACGCATCTGTGGCTCCTCATCGCACAAATTCACCGGCGCGGGTGCCGCCGATGAAGGCGGGTCGACTGGAAGTGTCGGCTCTACCACTGTTACTACGGGAATGATTTCCTCAATGATTTGGTCTTCCGTGTCAATCTTAACGCAGAGATCTGGGAGAAGGTTTTTGTTGGTGCCGTATATTCCTCTTGGATCACCTGCTGATCAATGGGTGCCCCACAAAAGATCATTCTCTATCAATTTCCACTCTTGTCAAACTAAATCCGTTCGCTCTCTTTCCTGTGCAGCTAATTCAATGATATCGTCCTGAGCAATCTGCCGCAATGGAGTTGTATTGGTTGAATGTGATGCGGTGTTGTTGTAAAACGGGTGTGACTACGTAAGGAAAACGCTACCAAAACGTGGCTTGAAACACTGTGTTGAATGACTCTACAAATTAAAGTAGGCTTGGACGAAATCAGAATCGCAGAAGGCCTCTAAGTATTGCAATCTATTTAGACTGCCGATAACCGGAGCGCCTGGATGTTTTACACACTTGTCATAAATGTAAAACCTTTTAGCGAATTATGATGTATAGGACATAAAGTGGTGAGAAACACCTTTACCCTTAGTGAACATATTTCTCCCTCCGTCATGACTGACGCGCGTCCACCAAAAACAAACTTCTTCAACAAGCGAAAAAGGTTGCACACCGTATCATCAATGAATTGGCATCATTCTTTCTGTCAATAAGGAGCTGAATCATTAGAAACTGCGGAACAAAAAACAAGCATGAATCGAATTGCCGGTTTACTTAGTCTTCTTTGCGCTTTAACAGCCTGTGAAAGTTTCTCCGTCGTATCACTCAGACGACATCATCGCGCATCTTCACAAAGAACTCTGACGCCTCATGATTTCTTAATTGCCACGATCGATTCCGATATCGCAAACATGTCGAGTAATGAATTCGCACCTGTATTCATGGGAGGAATCGCCGTCATGTTTGGTGGTTTATTGTCGGCTATTTTCGTCGGGCTCATTGTGGATAGCAAAGATTTAAGCGCGCAAATCGTCGCCGAGTCCTATTCCCAAGGACAAGACGATGAAGAATTCTGGAAAGGTTTATCGGCAGAAGAAAAAACAAAAGCACAAGAAATATTACGACGTGTAAGAGAATCAAAAGGAGAAAAGATGACACCCGAATTGACCATGGAAGCGGCGGAAACGACTCCCCAAGGAAAAGCACCATCGGTGGACAATAAGAAGACCGCCACATCTACAGGAGGACCTGTCGATATGTTTGATGATTACAGTGCATGAGACACTACAAAGCAGAACCTGTTTCCCTAAAAATCTATACTAAAAATACTAAATATATATCAATCCTAACAACGAAGCGTGCGTCGCACTCAACGATGATTACCGTTCAAGCCGTATCGTATCACCGCGATTGCGTATTAAGTGCTCACAGATCAATTGCAACTGCGTCGCATTCGTCTTTTGGGAGACTTGCAACAAATATTCTACTGTATCGGGAGAGACGGCCGATTGTAGCATATTCTCACAGACTTGTTTCAAATGATCCAGAAAGAAACGATCGGCTAGCTCTAACATTTCAATGATACGATCCAGTTGACGAATGTCGGCATTTTGCTGCTGCGTTGGATAGCTCAGCGACTTGGGAATGAAACCTGTATAGATATATTCCATCATGGCGAGAAAAGCGGAATGACTGCAGTCCCGAATTACAATCTCGTTTTCATTCTCTTCTCGAAACCCTGTCGTAAACATGGCGCGGAAACAATCCGAGACAATCGACAACACCATCTTATGACCATACACTCGTTGACCTTGAACAAGGAATGTGACATCCGAAAATTCTTGTTCGTTGAAAAATGCCACAATCGGCGATCAAACAATTGGAGGCTATTGGGTTCTGAAACCTCCAGCTGGGGTCGTGGATCCGTATCCAGCACGAAAAAGTCATTGAGATAGTCGGAGCCTAGCATTTTGCACAACAGTTGTTCAAAACGAAATGAGAAGAACGAGAACAAGTGCAACACTTTCTTGCACCATTGATTGACTCACCACACGATCCACCAAAGACGTATACTTTGCGATGCACCACCGTGGCCGTATGTCCCGCCCTACGACCGGGTCCTTCACCATGCACAACTACCGTGGGAACCGAATCTTCGTCATTGGGATTGGGTGATACATGCAGCGACCGCACACTGGCGGTGGCATCTCGAATTTGACCCGCCATGTCTCTGGATCTCCAGTCGGTACCGTGACGAATAGAAAATCCATCCTGCTGCTGTTGCTGCTGTTGATGTTCCAACAACAATCCATCGTTTTGCGGAGAAGAAGAGTCCGTCGAATGGTGTCCATTCCGATGACACGGCATACCATAATCACTACCACCAAACCGAAACGTTGGCGCATCATCCCTATCAAATTCCCGTCGCGCCACCGCCACCGTTCCAACACGATTCTCCGATGAATCGGATTGAGACACATCTAACCAGACCATTTCTTGACGATCTAATATCTGCAAATCATTGAAGCACTTGGCCGAAGTACCGGAACCACCGAACAGTAAGAGACGACCTCGTAGCGCTGTCAAAGTCATACCCGCGCGTGGATGTGGCTGCCAACGGTGCCAGAATATGATGCGTGAGATTTTCAAGATTTGTAAAACCACGTATAACATGTTCTGAGTCAAAACACTCACCAACACCCCTCCGACGCGGGGTCGCGTCCACGTCGAGGTTTGCGTATCCAAAATGTGAATATCATTGAGTCGTTCCGTCCCATTCCATCCTCCAAACAAACACAATTCATGTTCCAACATGGCACTACTGTGATTCGCTCGCGGTTGTGGTGCTTCCCCGTTCGTTTCGACCAACCGCCACGTCAACGTGTCCACATGCAAGGCGTGCAAATCATTCAAATACTCCCGTCCATTCCCTCCCCGAAAGACGTATACTTCTCGACGATGTGCGACATAATCCGCCGAATGCATATTACACGGTCCCGGTGGTGTCCCTTTGATGGGAGGCTGATACCATCGCAATTGTCGTCCACCGGCACTGACATCCAAGACGTGCATGTCCGAAGCCGCCAAGGGGCCGGTCCCGAGCCATCCTCCGATAATGACAATTTTCGCATTCTCTTCATCGTCCATGGCCAATGTAGCAGAATGTCCGTTGCGTCCGGGAGGTGGTGATCCTTGTACAACAATTGTACTATTATTCTTGCTTTGCGTATGGTGGTGGGTCGAATAATCGTCATCGTCGTCACCGTCGTTAATCCGAAATTCCAAATTGCCATCCATCGTCGTCTGCTGCGGTCGAATCCATCGTTCTTCGGCAATGTGATAAATCAATAACGTCATGTGATTGCGTCTTCCATCATATCCTCCAAAACAAAACAAATAACCGTTGAAATGCGTGACACTGTGATTTTTGATCGTCGGTGCGGTGCTGTGTTCGTGATTGATTTCACTCCAGCGCATGGATTCGTGCATTTTATGCTACTCGAATTCGTTGTTGTGTGTGAATTGATGCTTTACGACAATAAGTAGGAATTGAAGTTATTTTGAAGGCGAATTGTGTCGTGTCTGTAGGACTGCAAATGCGAATGACGATCGCTTGCAACGTGTTGTAAATGTCGTAACAACGAAACAATTCTTTTCACGCGAAAAGAATAAGACGGTTAAATTAATTTCCTTGCAACAAACAAGATGAAGGATAGACTTAAAAGCATATCAATATCATCAATATCAAATGAAGACAAAGATAAATGTCAAGAGAAGTCGAATGTTCGCGGTGACTGTTTTTCGTTTGTCTTCTTGTTGCTTTTGTCGCGTCTTCCGCATTCTTCGCGTCGTTTGGCGAATGATGAGCTTCAGACTACTCTTTATAGGCTAGTAAAACATTCTCAGGAATTTCTGGGGGTACACAGAATTTCTGTAAATGAAATGCGCCATTTCCAGAATTCCTGTAAATCACACAGAATTCCTGCAGGATGAAATACACCTCCTCCAGAATTTCTGGAAGTCACGCGGAATACGTAGGATCTGTACTACTCCGAAGTGAGAAATGCACCCTTTCAGAATTTCTAGTAAGGGCAAGATAAATAATGTCCATGCCATCTGAAACACATCCCCAACAACAATACCATCGATGCCATTACAATGCTATTGAATTGTGCGCCTTGCATGAGCGTAACAATGGCTTTCTACACCAGGTAGCGTTCGAATTTCATCAAATTGGATGCACGCGACATCGTTTCGGGACTGCAAATAGTGTAAGTCTTGTCGAGTTGTTTCATTTGATTCAACAAGATTCCAAACTGATTTCATTGCTGATTACTTTTTATCACAGTAGTCTACTACTAGAGTCTTTATTGCTGTTATCGTATTCTTCTTTAAGAAGTTTTACTTACTTCTTCTTGGACGCATTCATGGCCAACGAATACAACAAAGTACCCAAAATGGCCACCGACGAACCAACAATACTGCCCGTGCTCATGGGAGTCTTAAAGGCAATCACCGATGCCACAATGATCACTACACGCTTAATGGTGTTACCAACGGCATGCGTGACGGGGTTGACTTTGCCCAAAGCCAAAAAGGCCACTTCATTGTACGCATAGTACGTGGCTCCACTGAGTGCCACCAAGGTAGCGAGTGCTTTGCGGGTGAATTCTCCTTTGGCGACGACTTGGTTAAAGGCCGTGAAGAAACTGGTACCTTCCAACGCAAACATGACCGGAATGAGAATGGCCGTGGACATGGCGGTGAGGACCGCATACAAGTTCTGGGCATCCAAGTTTTCACCAATCTTCTTGCCGCTCATGGTTTTCTTGGACAAGACACCACGTGCTGCCGAAGAAACGTTCGACAACATGGCGGAAGCGAGTGCCAACCAAGTAAAGGACAATTCTTTCATGGAAGCAATACCGACACCACCAATAATGGGCAAGAGTGTGGCGTAGACCGACAGGGGCAAGACTTCACCCAACAAGAGAGCATTGAGGGCGCAGGTGACGACCGGTTCCGAAGCTTTGACAATGTGCGCAAACGAGACGGCTCCGGCGCCGAGGGCAATCACGGCCCCGACGTGCACACCGGTGTGGCAGAGAGCAATGGGGACGAGTGTTTTGAGTTCACTCATGTTGAGTTTCGGGGCCTTGCGCAAACCGAGCATCCAGACGGGGACAAAGTACAAGAGTCCGACCGCCATTTGAATGGTAGCAATGGTCCAGGGGTAACTGAGAATCATCAAGGCTTGTTTGTTGTAAATGTTGTAGGCAATGTTGAACAAATACCACAAGGCAAAGTATCCACCGACTTGGAGTGTTTCGGCCAAGCCATTCGATGATTTGGCAGGTTCTTCTTTCTTCTTGGCACCTCCAACCGATGAGAGTGCCAAGGCAGTGGCGGATTTAACATGCTTGGCTTGTCTGGAAAAGAGGAAAGAATCGAGTGAGAAGAAAGAAAGCAAGAAAGCAAGAGAGAACGAACGAAAGTGTTTGGTTTGTTGATTGAAAAGAACAAATCATAATGATTAGTAACACCTGACACATGATACGATCGGCACAGTAGAAGATAGCCATAATCAAATCCGCCCGAAAGAGATACTCTGACGCCAACATATCCGCAGCTATGATACGTACGGGGAAAGCACGACAGTGCGTTGTTGCGTTCCAACGGAGGATTTGGCGTGTTGCTGAGTGGTGAAGGCACTGGCGCCCGCACAAGAAGCCAAAGTCAAGACAACAAAGATTCGTTTCATCATAATAATATTCGTATAGGCTAATTCTTTGCAATCAAACGAAAGATTTAGAATGGTGGATTGACACACTCACACACCCACACACCCAGACGTTGCCCGCCAACATCGACACGAAGATTTTCTCTCAACAATAACCCAAAACGCAACCCAACGCGCCGATGTCTGACGGTCGGACATCGCAAAACGGTGCAAGTTGCACACGTACGAGACCCTTGTACAGTTTCGTCTAGAGTAAGAAAAAGGACTGACTGACGTGAGTGGATCGAGCAGCGGGTGGGTGTCAATCACGAGATTCATTCATTCCGTGAACGCGATGATAACGATACATTCCATTCAGGACGACTGACTCACTCAGGACTGCGACGATTTGAACATTTGACAGGACTGGACGACGGCAAGACGACGACAGACACGTGGAGCGGAGAGCGCGACGATCCTTCAACAATGAAGACAGGTAAAAATGAGTACGAGAATGATGAACACATCATTTAACATCATTATTTATCATGATGTTTTAACTTCCCTCAGCATTCCTTCGGATCCATTATAACAAACACTCAATTCGTCATCTTTGATTGTTCGATAATAGATCAAGCGCGTGAGAGACTTATTGTAGTACAGTCTTGTTAATATACCTTTGCTGCATATCAACAAACCATCATTCAACAACATGAAATTAGGAAAAAAACCCAAAACAACCCGCGGATGGACGACGGCCGGAGTTAAAGTCAAACCAAAGAATGTTCCCGCAGATAGTATTGTCGGTAGAATATCATCGGATTGGGTGATCGATGTCTTTCGTCCGAAATTCATCGACTTGGCGTCCGCCACCTTAGAACAATATGCCGAAGATTGCTTGTTGTACGAACTCTCTCAACAAGAAGCCGCGGCGCAAATCAATACTGACGGAACTATCGTCTCTTCTCTTCAACCCAACAAACCATTGTTTCATTCGCAATACCAAATTGACGAATTCGATCGCGTGCTTTCGGAAACATCCCAACACTTCTTTGCCCCCAAAGGAGGATGGAGAATCCACGCGAATGCGGCGCGGTTTGAACGGAATTTGGACGAAAAGTACGGCATCTTTCGACCCTTTATCACCCAGCATCCCGAAATTGAAACATTCGTGCGAACCCTGCAACGCAAGTATGCCATGGGCGAATTCTCGCCGTTGCGGAAACCACCCATCCCCCGATCGACGGCGGTGATTATCTTATTCATGATGACCCGAGGTAATTTGGGATGGCAAGTCATGTTGTTGGCGTTTTTGTTCCTACTGGTGGGATTGCAACCGTGGGCATTGGTGGGATTGGTCTTGGTGTTGCAAACGATCAAGAATCGGCGTTTGCGGCAGCGAGTGGGGACGATGCCCCATCGAATTCCGACCCTAACGCCCTATTATTATCATCATCAAAAACCACAAGGTGAACCAGACGAAACTCCCGACCAAGAGATGCAACGCAAACATCAGCTATTGTTACGACCCGTCGGAATGCCTTTGGGTCAAGACGAAGCTTCCATTGATACTTCACAATATGATACTATCCTACTGGGATCGGGTGCTGCTACATTGTTTGCTGCCGCACTCTTGTCGCGTGCGGGTCGTAAGGTATTGGTCCTTTGCCCAAATCACGATGCCAGTGACGTGGAAGACATTGATGGAATTCCCGTTGATATGGGGTCTATGAACATTACGAGAATCGCTAAACAACAAGCTTTCTTGGCACCGGCCTTGTGTACAGAAAATGATTGTCAAGGTGGAATCCGATTTGCACAGATTGGAACAGAAGCGGATGGTCATGCCTTTCAAATTCTGTCGATTCCCGGTGTTGGAGCCGACAAGGCGTCGGATCAAATCCCGTTTATTCTCAAAGCGGCCGGTGGGACCTATTCGCTTATGGCAGATGTCGCCACAGATTTGGGTGATGGATGGCCCGGTTCGGATGGAAGTGCTGGTGATTCGGCGGTGGGTGCGTATATTGATGCTCTCGAATCGTTGAATGCTACGGCCGGTGCCTTCTATTTATCCAAGATTTTGCCCGAGTCAGCGAACAAGTACCAGTCCAAATCATCGTATCAAACTGTCTCGGTACAGTACGCCGAGTCTATTTTGAATCAGTGCTTTCCTTTGAATACACACACTAGATCACTGATGGCCGGTGTTGGATTACCCGGTGAGAATCTTCGCCCCAGCAAGGCCAGCATGGCAGTTCATGTCACTAACTTGTGCGGGGCACTGTCAGGGGAGGGAATGCACTATCCCATTGGCGGTAGTCGGGCTTTGTGTCATGCACTGGCGAATACAATTGAAAAATTGGGGGGACGGATCGTGACGGGACTTCACCTGAAGGAACTCGTATTCGTGGAGCCTCTTGGAGGAGATGATGAGAAGAAATCATCTGAAAAGCCGTCTTGTGTTGGAGTAAGACTCATGTCGGGCCAAGAGATTGTCTTTGCTGCCGATCGGTTCCGTAGCAAAGCGAACGATCCGGTTGTGGTTTCGATGCTGACATTTATTGATACATTTGTTAGAATAATGCCAGCTGAAATTCGGACAAAATACGGACACCCGGAGGGACTCGGTGCACTCCAGGAGCAGCGCCCTGTGGTAAAGTTTGCGTATTCGTTAAAAGGGAGTGCACAAGAGCTTGACTTGACGGGAGCTGATTTTTATCGTTTGCCCGGGGCGGCAAGAGCCTTAGATGAGATCAATCCCAGTACGAACACAATCCGACACGGTGAAATTGGTTGGGAAGACGAGGATGAGCAACGCGTGTCGGGTGTTTCTGAGACGGTAACTGATCTGTCCGGCGAAGATCGAAAGAGGAGAAAACATCGACAGAAACAATTTGAGCCAGGAGTCTCATGGATGCACATTGCATTCCCTTCCGCCAAAGATCCTTCGTTTTCATCGGTTCACCCGAATATGTCAACGTGCGTAATCACCGTCGAAGCCGATGATGACCTCGTGGCTGATATGGGGACGAACCCTCGTATTTTCCAAACAAAGCAGTCGAATCCTAAGCTTTTTCTTGAGAATCTCAAGAATCTGCAAAGGAAAGTTGAGAAAGAGCTGATTGAGCTGTATCCTCAGCTCGAAGGTAAGCCAAAAGAAGTGTCTGGTTATGTTTCGCTTACACGATCATGTGTACTGATACCACTTTTCTTCTTCAACAATCACAGGAAAGCTTATAGTTGGAAAACTTCAAGGACCACAAAGTATGGGGTTGAGCCATACGCCGGAGCGCTATGCAGCAAAGGGAGTTCGAGTAGATACTCCATACAAGCATTTGCTGTATGGCGGATCCGATGTCACGATCGGCGCTTCCTTCTCCGCGTCGTTAGTAGCGGCCTGGCTGGCCGCGAATGCTGTCGTAGGATATTCCACATTCGATCATCTGTTTTACCAAAAGAACATTACGACTGATCTGGCGCGCTTCATGGATTCACCAGGCGAAGACGAAGATAATTTAGCAGTTCCATATTCCATCCCGGACTTGCCACACGATAAGAATTTATAATGATTGCGAAGTTGAATGTAATACGGCACAATCGTGCTGGCAAAAAAGAGTTTTACTTAGCAAGTACATCTTCATCTGTAATCAAGGGAGATGCTCGCTCTCGTTTGCCTGATTTTCTTCTCTACTGCTCTAAAAAAATACTCCGTAATACTGAGTGATTGATGGGCTCATTTGACAGTGGCTTCCGCTGTCAGTCCTAATATTGTGCATTGAAATCTACCACCCAGGCCTGGATGTTGGCGCGCAATTGTTCTGCCAAGCGCTTTTGCATGTCTTGGGCAAATGTTGTCAATGAAGACGGAGGCTTTTTACTCCACGCCGAGAAATTGATTTCAATTTCTTCATGATGACCACTGCAAATGTCGGGTAAGGCTACACTACCCTTGGCAATCACGTCATCGGTGCCTGTTTCTTTCATTTCGTATTTGAGTTTGACATGGAAATCAAAAATGTATCGTTTCTTTCCGCCCGTGATCGCAACCGACGCATCTCCCGTCAACTCATCTACTTTCGAAATTGAGACTTCCAGTCTGCTATCCTCTACCGTCGTATCTTTGAGACGTTGCTGCAAACTCTCCTTACACCATGCAGTAGTGTCCTTTTCTTCCCATGTACCCGCCTGGTTCCATTTCGATGCCGCGGCGGTCGCCGTCGGTGTTGCCACGGGCAAGCGTGCGGGTAGTGGCGCTACTTCATCCAGTCGTTTCGGCGCCATGTCACCCAACTGCTGCTTTTCTTCCGCCGATAACTCTCGTGTAAAGTAACTCGTGGTTCGTCCATCCTTGGTCTTTTGTATCCACGCATCATTTTGAGTTCTTCTTCCGTTAAAGCATCATCATCACTATCGTCATCTTTGTCATTCTTTTTCTCTTTTTTTGCGTTGCGCTTCCGCTTGTTTGCGTTCCTCCCGACGTTTCTTTTCTTCTTCTTTTCGTTTCTGTTCCTCTTGTTTCTTTTCCGCCTCTTCGATTTCTTTTTGTTCCTTTTCCCAATCTTCAAAGGATATCGCCGGTTCATTTTTGGCCATGCGCTGCACACATTCATCTTCCCATTGTGCTTTGCGTTTCTTGTATAATTCCTGTTCCATTTTCTTTTGTTTTTGTTGCTGTTCTAATTTACGTTGTTCGGCGGCTTCCTTGTCGTCATAGAGAAAGGACGATGACTTGGAGGAGAACGCTTTCGCGAGAGCCTTTTTCTGTGATGATTTCAAACCATCCATTTGTTGTTTAAGCGATACGAGTTCTTTTTTGCACGCCGTATTGTTGGGATCTTGCTGTAAGGCCTGTTTCAAATCGGTACGAGCATCGTCCCAATTTCCCAAAGCCCGATGCGCCAGAGCTCTTCGGTAGAGAGCTTTGATGTTGGTCGGATCCAACGACAAGGCCTGCGACGCCACTTTGAGAGCATGTGAATATTTCTGTTGCTTGTAACATACCATACTGAGATTGGTTTGTAACGCCACCGACAATGACTTGTATTGTTCCTGTTCAGCGTTGCCGTTGACGGAACTATCCAAAAATTGCAGGCGCTGCTGTACGGGTTTGAGCAAAGCGACACCTTTGCGATAGGCACGAGCGGCAGGATCCAAATCTCCCTTTTGAAAGGCAGCATTTCCTTGTTCTTTCCAAGTCGTAGCCTGCATCAAACGTTCTTCGACTTGTTCCGTCGTCAGGAGATCCGCATCCTTGTCGATGCTCAAGTCATCATCGTCATCATCATTCGCCAATGTTGTCGAAGAGGAGTCGTCTTCTTTGCCACTGTCATCATCCGCTGGATTGATTTCGTCCTTTACATTCTCTTCTTCCTCCATGTTCTTTTCTTCCTTCTCTTGTCCAACATCCGACGTCGATATTTCCATGTGCTCGACGGTCAGAACTTCGTCCTCCTCCTCCTTCTCCTTTGCATCATGTTCCGTCATGATAATGTCACTTTGCTCCGTAGGATGCGAGTCGGTCATTCTTCCCAGTGACAACAATAAATTCAGCCGAAAGAGGAGTCACCAATCTTTTAGAGATGTTCTCTTACCGAGGATGATGCAAATAAAATGAAACAAAAGGTGCGTGCTTTGGAGTTTATCGTTCATCGTTTTTCGCCAGAAAAGGGCGCAAAACGAAAGGATGACGAGATGTGTTGAGCAACGTGTACAACCATGGTACTTTTCTTACTACAATCATCTTAGTGCGCCACGTGTAAGCTTTCAGGAGTGGAAAATCAACATTTCGATCACACCACTTTTCGGGTCAATTTTGCACCAATGCCATCGTCACTTTCTCCCACATATATATTTCGTGCAAATAAACGATAATCGTCATCAAATTGATTGAAATACGCAAAACTAACGAAAAATGCAACGCTTCGAGTGTCTACACAAATTTGTGTAGCCGCCGTAGGAATTTTATCCCTATGGGGGTACCCGAATGTGCGTCAAGATTATTTCTAGCCAAACTGCGTTCTAACACTCGTTTCTTTTGCAAGATTATAAAAATACTTTTGTGACAATGACAATGCATTCATCATCAACAATCAACAGTCTTTGCAATGCACGTAACTATGATTCTCTTCTTTGCGGCGAAACGTCTTGAGGGTCGTTGTTGTCCGCATTCAATATCTACATAACGTGTTGTCCTGTCCGTACCTTGTTTCCGCTCGTTGTCCTAACTTGTTGAACGAAGGCTGTACCAGGTACTATTTCAAATTTACTCTCATCGGCAGAATGCCTTGGTAATCGTTGTCTTCAACGTTTACTTATCCGTTTTACCAGGTACTAGTAGCTCTACCGTAGATAGGGTATCATACCACGACTGCATTTCAGTCATGAATAAAGCCACGTGTAAGCTTTCCGTGATTGACTGGATGCCGAATGCCGATCGACTAAAAACTTTTGTTGTGATCGACTGTGATCGACTTTTATGATTCTGACACCAACTTATCATCTACCTTCAATCCAATTCATATCTAAATAAGTGCCGAGTACCATGCTCTTTCGAATCATCATTCCTTCTCGTCAACTGGTGTGCGCGACGCTCCTCGTTCTCTCAACATCGGCGTACGGCAATCGTCCTCCACCAGCATTGCAAAATTTGGGCAATACGTGTTATCTCAACGCCCAAATTCAATGTGCATATCACATACCTCAAGTACGAAATATTGTATTGCAATCGGATCATGACGGCGACAACAAAGATCAACCGTCATCCTCTACCGCGCACACAGCGTTACGAGATTTGTTTCGTGACATGTCTACCTCCACAACCACCACATCCCCTCGCGCCTTTTGTCAAGCCCTTGGTATCCCCATATGGCAACAACAAGACTCACAAGAATTTTGGAAACTGTTGTTGCCGGCCGTACAATCGTCCGCATTGTCGGATTTGTATCAAGGAGCGTATCAAGACTATATTGTCGCGCTTGATGGATCCCAACGAGAACGACGCAAAGAAGAAGCGTTTTTGGATTTATCACTCGATGTTCAACCGACTCTCGAAGAAGCATTGACGCAACTGGTACAACCGGAGCTACTCAAAGCGACGGAAGGAAATGGTTGGCGACCAGAAAAGGGGGCACCGGCGATCGATGCCCAGAAAGGAATTCAATTGCAATCCGCGTCTTTGCCACCGATCTTGCAATTGCATTTGAAACGGTTTCATTTTGATTGGAATACGGAAACCACCACGAAAATCAATGCGCCGTGTGTGTTTCCGGTTGTTTTGAATTTGGGGCAGTTCTGTGGGGCTGACGAAAAAGATGATGTGTTTTATGATTTGCAAGGCATTGTGGTGCATGTTGGAGAGTATGGAGAAGGACATTACTATGCTTATGTGCGTCCTGATGTTCAATCCAATGTGTGGTACCGTTGTAACGATGATGTCATTGAATCGGCGGATTTGAAGCATGTACTGTGTGATAGTTATGGTGGTCAACAACAACCGAGTATAATTCAGCAAAGGCTGTTACAAAATGAACAGGACGATTCTTCGTCGTCGTCGTCGTCGTCGGATGTTGTTAAGGAGGTGGAAACAATGATGGCCAAGCAGGACGACATCAAAAAGCTCGCAAAACCGGGATTTTGGAGACGACTGATTGGGAACCTGTTTGTTTCCTCTTCTGAAAATGATGATAACGATTACGACACGTCTCCAACGTTTGGGTTTGGGGGTCCTACCAGCAGCGCGTACGTGTTGCAATATGTGCGACGAAGCGCTTTGCCAAGATTGTACGGAATCATGGATCGTGATGAAGCATCGTGATCGCAAATAATAGTGAGGCGTGTGACATGAAAGTCGGTTGAGTCCACTGTAGAGCACAATTATTCATGCGAATTTTCAGGTTCTAAATTTAGCCCAGGAGAGACAGCGACCACAAAAGTGCAAAGAGGCTTGGACGGTTTGTTTCGTTTATCGTTCTCGTTCCATAGTTGTAACAATGCAAATGGACGCCCTCGTCATGTGTGCAACCGTACGTTGCGACCGCAAGCGATCAGATAAACTAATACACTCATTAATGCTAGCTATTATTCTGTCTCTTTGCAATTACTCGATCGAAAATCCTTTAACAATATTAGCGCTTCAATGATTAAGAAGCCCCTACCGCTTGATACGGTATCTGTACATCCAACATACAAGAAGCCAAATCTTTCATGGATCGCGCCCCCGCAAGATTATGTTTCACAATTAGCTTCTACGTTTCAAATATTTCAGAATGCTCAAAATCGTCTCCACGAGGACATATTGTTTTGGCTACACGCAACATATCCTCGGCCAAGGGTGCCCGAAATTCCATGACGTGACCCGTGACAGGATGTTCAATTTGCAGCTTATAGGCATGCAACAACGGACGATCACGGATTTGCTGTGTTTTAAACAGTCTGTCATTCCAATCCTTCAATCCGTAGACATCATCACCGTAAATCGGTGTATGTCGATCTTGCAAATGAACACGAATCTGATGCGTTCGTCCGGTCGCAATCCTTACCTGTACAACACTCAATTGTCCATCAAAGGCCAATGTGTCAACAAACGAAAGTGCTCTCCGACCGGAAGATAATGATTGTTGTAATAAACGATCTTTGGGTGCCATACCACTACTATCTCGTTGATGAGGATCGGGAACGACACGCATTCGCTGACGGTGAATGGGATGACGTGCGATGGGCTTATCAATGGTAACTTGTTTTCCCGGATTCCCCACGGTAATGGCAAGATATGTTTTTTGCACTTGGCGATTCGCGAATGCTTCGGAGAGAGATGTGAGTGCGTGACTGTTTTTTGCCACCACCAAGACACCGGTCGTGCCCTTGTCGAGACGATGGACAATTCCTGGACGAAACAGAACCGGTTCTCCGTCCTCGTTGTTATTACTGTTTTTGGCTGTCATTGATCCGTTTGCTATAAATTCTCCACTTCCGTAAGGACTGGTCGGCAAATAATACGCCAGTGCGTTGACCACCGTGCCTCTCCAATTTCCAGCAGCTGGATGTACGACCATGCCCGCGGCTTTGTTCAAAACAATCATGTGTTCATCTTCATACAAAATATCGAGGGGAATGTTCTCGGGTACTAGAATATCCGTCGGAACTTTAGCATCGCGTTGAGAAAGATTAATGCGTAACGTTTGTCCTTCCTGTACTTTGTACGACTTTTTATTCAAGACTTCGTGTGTCACTCCATCTTGCACACATCCTTCGGTCACCAACGACCCACATGCTGATCGTGATTCGTTGACCAGACAAGCCGCCAGTGCTGCATCGATGCGAGTATTGTGATACTCGGGAGGAACTTGCCAGGTTAACATACTTGGAGAGGAATCATCGTTGAACTGCATGGCGATTATTTGTTCGTCATCATCGTCGTCGTCGTGGTCGTCTTCCATCGTATCTTGTTGCTCCAATTCAAGTTCAAAGGCTTCAATAACCGATAAATCAAAAGCATCTTGCAACTTTTTTATTTTCGCGAATAACAATGACGCAGATTGTTGTATAGGATGTTGACGACTTCTCGAAGGAAGGTAGCCGAGGACATGATTATTCGTTAAACACAGACAAGCGAGTAGAAGGCTCATCCAACGTGAGCTCCTGCAAATAGAAGCAATGAAGCGAGCGTCTAACGATCTGTGCTTCATTCTTCAAGGAATAAGGGAATTAATTCTTACAACCAAGTAGTCCACTCTTCATCTCTTTTGATGGTTGGTGGACAGTAACAAAAAGAAAAAAATAGGCGGCGGATGTATTTTTCTTTACAATCTCCCCCTTGTGTAATTTTACGGATTTAACATACCAAAACGACATGGATTACATTAAACAAATCAAAGCCACTTCAAGACTATAGTAAATGGTGTAGGCCGAAGCCATAATCGCTCAGTGGTATTGAAAAACGTCTTAAGGTTATCCGTCTTAAAAGTTGAATAACCATAATTGGCAAATGAAGATCCGAGTCTCGGTATGGATACTACACTACAGCATTTTCGATAGTCATGAAGTGGCTTTGATTTACTGAATGCAATCCGTATCCTTTGGCTAAGTAAAATCCGTAAACTTTTTGCAAGTGTTTGCATGTCGTTTTTCTGTCGTATTTACGGTCTTGAACGTTCATAAGAACGAGGTTGCTATAGAAAAGGCGTCCATCATCATTAAAGTACACGGAACACTGGTCGATATGTCTGACTAACGAAATACAAAGTATAACATCCGCAGTCATCAGGTCTGTGTGTTGCGGCAGTGCGAGCAATACACGGCGTACTTGAAATATAATACTTTGTACATCTGTTGAAGGGAGCCTCTGTGAGGAAGTGGTGACTCCGCTCGAGCTTTACAAAACGACCTTAAGCACTCGAAGAGTCTACAATTCTTTTCTCCTCAAAGGCGTGTGCGGTTGAAATCCTCGACGATATATTTGATTGAAGCGAAAAGTAAACTCACAGAAAGCAACATGCACAATCTCGAATAAGCGGCAAGCAGAGCAATCAACTTCTGCTATCACTAGGACTGAAATCCTCGACGATATATTTGATTGAAGCGAAAAGTAAACTCACAGAAAGCAACATGCACAATCTCGAATAAGCGGCAAGCAGAGCAATCAACTTCTGCTATCACTAGGACTGAACGAACGGTGAAACAAGTATACAACATGTTGATTGTTTAGCGGGCACTGAAGTCTAAGGAGACTTTAATGCCGCTCACCGCCCCTCGGGAGAAGGCCATAGGAGCCTATGGTGGGAGGCGTCAGGGAAACCGCGACACAAGGTTAGCGGCGAAATTAAAGTTTCACAACAGCTGGTTGGCTACTGCGCAGAAGGTAGCAAGCGCACTTGGTATATACCGACGGAAATGCTCCCCAGAAGCATTGAGTGAAGAACGTTATGCGGCGAACAAGATTACGAGGGGTAGCCGAAATGTCATATAATGATCTGTCGTATATGCCCTGCAGTTTCCAAAAACCGCATTTCTTCCAGAAAAAATTTTCGACCCTTCGACTAAGGATCGCAGGGCTTCCGCCATTTGCAGTTTACTGACATACATAGCTGGATAGAGTCTATTCTGAGTGCCCGCCATCATTCGCGCCAGCGGTCGTTTTCGTTACTTCGTCGCAAGCCGTGGAAGATGTGTAACTTGGAGACATGAGATGTTGTTTTCAAGACAAATAAAGAGCACCAAATGTACCTGTTTTGCCTAGAATATACAAAGAGTTGTCTCTACTATAGCGACAACTATTCTAGATACCTTAAGCAGCTTTAAATCTCGTCATCCATGGGCTGTCACTCCGCATAACTTGTAACAATGAAGGAAGTGGATTTGCGTGAATCAGTTGGCGGCGGAGGGCGTAGCGGGTCCTTTCGCTACCAATGGGATTCGATGAGTTGAAACTACTTGCGGAGCACAGTCCATTTGTAACAAGAGCCGCAAATATTGAAAGTTTACCATATTTTGAGCGCCTGCTATTCTTTATCATTTCCAAAATCGTTTGGACGATGTGAATAAAAGACAAAGCGCAATCATCAACCGTTGTATCGCTGGCATACGCATGATAACTCTTTCGTTGACCACAATGAGGGGGAGCGACCACGGAACAATTGATAAGCGCAACCCACAAATTCCTCGCAAGGTACGTCAAATGCTCAGAACGTCCGAAACCGTTCTAAGTCACGTGTGCACCAGTTCACAATTGCAGCCTTTCGAGTCCGCCGGTCGCAAATCTTCAAAAATTCCGACTTTCATCGCCGTGATCCTCTTTCTCTTCCTCTTCGATCATTCCTCTATGCTTCTTCTTGTTGAATGTATTTCTCTGTAATCTATTAATACCATGACTATTTTCAAGCAATTCCGTGTATGGTTCTGTTTCTTTGGCCTAGCCATCGAGACAAGTGAGGAGGAAGAGAATGGTCACAGCGAATCTCGCAACTAGAAACGATACACGAGCCGCGTGAATACCAGATTATGGGATCAAGCGAGTGTCGTCTCCTCGCATCCTATTCCACTTTGATTCAACTCAGGAACGAAACAAAACCATGCCTTTCAAAACAAAGTTTCCTTTGGACTGCTACGTTCGTTTGTTCGTGCATTCATTCTCTTAGAAAAGCCAAACTACCAAGATTGAACAATTTCATTGCGATAACTGGATCATTCCCTCGTACATTCACTTTCCCGAATAAAATGGATACGACTAAGGAAAATCCCGCAATCGTCGCAAATCTCCTTGACAGTGACTCGCAAATGTCTCCAGCAACCACTGTCCGATAACATCCATGACATCCTTTTCGCGACGATGAAAGAAATGATCGGCGTGTGGCACGATCGCACCTACAGCGCTCAGATAATGTGTCTCAATCATGTTTTGAAAGACCTTTTCGGAAGTAAAATTGTCTTTTGTGCCCATGAGAAACAAACGCGGCAAATGCTCCGCAAGCGTCGATTGTCGTAAATGATAGGAGGAATTGAAGAGTAACAACCAATGCTGCACCGCAAATGGCGGTGCGATAGAAATTGAAGCAATACATTCGTCCATATTCGCACTGGCGCTTCCTGTAATCAAAGAACCGTAGGAATATCCAATGAGAATGACTTTGGTGGGTCGTTTCGCAGGATGGGTTGCTGTATCTTCTTGTTTGTCATCATCATCACCATTATCATCAAAGTCGCGCTTCACAATTTTTCGAACTATTGAACGAACTTGTTCGACTTGCGTGTAACCGCGACCGATACCACTGCCATGAAAGTCGAAGCGGACTGTACTGATGCCTAGTTTCTGGAAATACAATACGGCAGCCACCACAACGTTGTTGTGCATATTGCCTCCAAGAAACGTCCACGGATGTGTCACGACAGCTACGACATTCGAATTCAAATCAGCGTACCGTACGGTTGTCTCTGTGTCTTCGATGAAGAATTCCTTTTCAATAGAAGGTGACATGTATATGACTTATGAGTTGACGTTTTACTTTTGGTTACATCGAAAGAGACTAGGTTTGCAAGTGAATTTTTCCCTCTCGTACCGTACAAGTACATACATTTCATCCCGTTGCACTTCATGACTGAAAAGCAGTCGTGGTGAAAAAGGTCGCCTTCACTTTGAGTCTATAGTGAATATTGAAGAAAACGATCCGCGGTTTTTTTTTGCTGGAAAGAATCAAGGTGTGTATTGCGCAGGCTGTAAAAGATATTTGCATTAGGATAACAGCATTTACCAAGATAGGAAAACGAATGGAGGTTGGGTAAAAGTATGGCTCGAAATAAAATTGACTCATGACTGAAATATAGTCGCGGTACGATTGTAATACACTTTACTTAATAGGAGTAGTAAATATGTTTGAGCTCAATCCCAATCGATTCCTTATTCGATAAAATCAAGGCATGCATTGCCAGAACTACTGTGGAGACTTACGACATACGTGGCTTATGACGCTGTTGGATTATTTGTGAACGGACCATGCGAAAGACATTCGTGGTGCGTTTGTATTACTTCCCCCTTGGCTTTGAGCCGCGATTGGAACTACTACAGAGACCGCAGGTAGCAGGGCCGTTCTACTCCGACGCATGACCGATATCCATAAATCGTTCTGTTGATCATGTAATCATGCGTTACCTAATCTTGCTATAAATTGCAATCTAGATTTGATACCTTTTGTACACACCAAAGTGCCAAGTGCTATCCTACTTGCCATTTTACTTGTGGAGCTCTACGTAGACTTTTCTTTTTTTGCTCTTCTTCATAGTCCCTCCGCTTGCATCGTACTGCGTTTCAAGTGTCGACCGTTCTTTCTTCAAGCGTTCCACTTTTTGTTTCAGGACAGTTTTTCCGTTTTCTTTCGTCTTAGAACTTTCGATCTCCGCGCGGCGTTTGTGCAGTGCATCAATCTTGGCCTGCTTGCCGGCAATACCATATTGCATACGACCGTACAAATGAGCGGCCTTGCGGCTCATCATGGTCTTAGCAAGAGCATGAGCCTCTTCCTCTTCTTCCTTTTGACGATCTTTCTTGCTCTTGGTCTTTCTGATTGGCTTTGTGACAGGTTCCTCCTCCTCTTCGTCGCTGTCTGCTTCTTCAAAAGCTTCTTCTTCTCTTTGCTCATCCTCTTCCTCGCCCTGTTCGTCTTCGTCATCTTCCATCTCAGGCACATCAGACGAAACTTCCTCCATCTCACGGTCGTCTAAAACCTCTCCATTCTTTAGCTTTTCAATCTCTTCCGCGTAAGCCGGTTTGTAGCCTTCTTCTTCATTGTCTACCCAAGGAGACAAGTGTGGTGGAAGAGACACGCCGACACCATATTTCGCGATGGGTAACAAAAACATGAAGTTCGCCGAATCCAAAATCCACTGAGGTTGAATGAATTCGCGAGACTTTGGCAAAGAATCATAATTGTTCGGGAGCTTGGGTCGATCCACCACGTGATGTGTGATGGAAAAATCTTTCATCGAGATCGGACTGTCCTCAGCTTCCCATCCTACCTTGGCACCGTAAGAGAGGCACACCAGCTCAAGGTAACCACGGGGAATTTCTCGTGAAAAGAAAAAGACGAGTCCTTCAAAAGACGTCTCCTTTTAACCGTTTCATCATCGACTTCGGCAGCGATACAAAGCACCGCACCACGTGCCTCGTCTTCGGCAACCTGGTCGAGAGCAGCGCGCAGTGGAGCAGAAACATCAACATCATCATCTTCTGCATCGTTGTCATCGCTGTTTTCGTCCTCCTCTTCACTCTCTTCATCATTAAGTTTGCTGAGTGCAACATCCACCGATTTGATAAGATCCTTATCGCGTTTACTTCTCTTTGCTTTGCGACCTTCATCCGTATTTTGTTGTTGCTCCTGTAGTGATTCAGTAACCACTTGACTCACAACACCCTTGCTGCTGTCGAGACCTTTCATCAATGCACGTAGTGTTTTCGCCAACACGGCACTCGTGTTACCCACCACTTCACCGCCAAGTTCCTTCGCAGGGAATGGATAACGGACTCCAATATCATTGTACAGCTTGAACAATACAAAGTTCAACATGGTCTCATAAAATTCGAGAAAGGTTCGCATCACACGAAAATCCACATCATTCGGCAGGTGCTGTGTAAACGCATGGGGGACAATCCAACGGATGGCGGTTCCCTGAATCGTCGCTTCCAAATAGACCCCCTTGACCGAAATGAACGACTTTGTAATGCACGAGGTTGTGGCACAATACGAACCCCAGGCGGCAGCCAAGTTCTTGGCCTTGTTGATGACGGAGGAGTTGACGTTCGAATGTGCCGGCAATGAAGCAAACAAGTAAGTCAAAGTCAATGCGTCGTCAAGATCCGACAAGGCATCCACAAAGCGAGGATAACGCTCCTTCACCAAATGGTGAAGGCTGTACTGAGGCAACAAGGAATTCTTGCGTTGGGCTTCGTCCATTTCATTGCGTCCAGCGGCACGGCGAACCTGAGCAGTGAAGAGCAAATGCGATTAAATTTTTGTTGTTCTAATGCGAATAAATATCATTCTTAAGCCTTACTTACCTTCTTCATAAACGCACGGAACTCGCGGAATTTTTGGAGAATCGGCTCATGGGCAATCGCTTTGATATCTTTAATGTGATAGAATGTTTGACCTTTCTTTTTCCCCGGCGTGCGCCCGATAGGCTCTCTCGGGTAAATTCCCTTTAAAATACAAAGACGACGAAAATCTTTGATTGTGATTTGTAGCATTTTGATACATTTCGATCGTCCGATAAATGTCGCCTCGAGACCTCCGTGTTCTTTTTTCTGCCTCTTTCCCATACGCGTTAGCTTGCGCTTGCTACCGGCGGCCGAACTGAGGGCCGCCTTGATAGACTTCTTCTTCACGCGTCCTTTCACTCTGTTTCCCATGCTGTAAACTAGATTCGATAAGTAAGTCGAGAATGAATAATAACGTGTTGTGCTTTCGTCTTTTGTCGCGTTTATTCTGCAAAAAGTTTTTGTTGGCGTAGGGAGGAGTCATGATCAAACGGGTCTGAGCAGGTTATGGGCTTGATCATCCGGGTCTGGAAAGTCACGTCCACGCAAGCAAGCTCCATTCCTGCTGCGACAGCTCGTCGTACGTCATACCGTTGAGTTGGAGGGAGGATCGAAAAGTCAATCACAGGCAATCAATCGACTTTTTCGACTTGAAGGACATCAAGATCTCAGCTCTCATTTGACATCGACTATCTTTACTTTTACCTCCGTCTCCGCCCCAATTTAAAAGCTTCGTCAACACTTTATCACAATCGCAGCAAAAATGAAGTCAATTTTACCTTATTTCACGGCATTCATGATGATGGCTACTGTTTCGGCGTTTGCGCCGGTGACACCGCAATCATTCCGATCGACGACGCAGCCAACGATTCCATCGAGCAATTACTACACGCCCGCTGCACTTCAGCATCAACGCAAGTCCGTGGCGAACATACAAACGATGGGTCTTTTTGGCTTGGGTGCCCCTGAAATAGCCATCATTTTGGTCGCCGCCGCCTTTGTTTTGGGACCGCAAAAGTTGGCCGAATTGGGCAAGGATGCCGGTAAAATCGCTGGTGAACTCAAAGAAGTCCCCAAAGAATTTCAAAAAGGACTTCAGGAAGGAGAAGCGAATGCCAACAAGCTCAAACAGGCACCGCCCGCGTCGATGGATGTAGAGACCGTGGAGGAAAAGCAAAAGAGCGAGTAGCCAAATGATTCTTTAGGATGTGAAATGGATGACCTCTGATATTATTCTATATTTTAATGACCGGCATCGCACTGTTCAACTGGGAAATTTCGGGTATTTTTACTTCCAAAACAGTCGTTGAATGCTTTCGTGCTTACGCTTACGTAGAAATCCTATTGCAACGTTTAACCCGCTAGTATTCACGTATTCGAGCCTAGCCTTCTTGTGCTCGAGTTTCTATTGTTGTCTTTCATCCAGTCTTCGGAGCATCTCATGAGCAATGAGTCTCTATGGTCTCGTTCATGGGACAAGACTTAGGTAACTTTATTAAGCGAGGCTACGCTAAAACAGGAAGACGAAGCACCATGTGACTGTTTCGTTTACCCTTACCCATTTCCATCTAGATGACTAAAGTAATTTCCTACCTAACGTAGAAGAGATATATTTGTACAAACCGTCTGTGAGCAAAGTCAGCAAAAACAATTCCGTCATCATCACAATGCAGTTGCGAAGAATTGGATTCACGCGTTTCAGAAATGTATTGATGTTTTTCGTTACTTTTGATCCGTCGACGACAGATGCGGGCTTTCCTCCTGCTAACCAGTTCTTCGTTTGCGTACTTTCGAAATTGTACGTCGCCTGATTGATATCAGAAGGTTTGGGAATACAGTAGCGCGACTCATCCATCTTACTCGAGTTCTGAGACTTCAAATGTTGATTCATTGAATTAGCTTCACAAGATTGAAGGCGCCTCTTGCAAGAGCGAAGCCGACGTTCAGAGCGTCGGTTAGAATTGCGACGGAGGAGTTCGGGTCGATCCTGGTCTTCTGCATAATCCGCAGCGAAAGGAGTCGCCAGAATGAAAGATACAGCAGCGTAGAAAAAGATCAACACCTTCATTCTTTGACACTAATTTTCATTGAATCGAAAAGCGAAAGTGAACGCAGTTTTAGCTGAAGTATAACCAGGCTCCAATTTGGCACAACGTCACTAAGCAGTCGTTACCAGGTACGGCACCTCGACTCGAACCTACCTTGATTAAGAGCCACTTTTATCTGTAATGCTGAGTGAAAATAGTCGATTATTATGAGAATTCGACGAAACGGCACATACTTCCCTTTATTTATTTTCATGTTCCCTGTTCCCTTTCGATGAAGAACGAAAAAGTGACCCTCTTTTGGTCTAAAAAATAGGTCAAAAGGCGCATCAAAAATGAGCGAATTGTCGTTCCGGTACGTAGGTACCAGTAGTGATATCCAGAAAAACTGGAAACTGGACGACGCCTTACAGAAAATCTGTAGATGTGATGTTGGGTGCCCAGAAAATCTATAAACTCTTACTCCGTAACACAGTACGGTTGCTCTTTCAAAGGCATGTAAATGTAATACCAGCGTCTCTTTAATGGAATACTCCGGAGTGAGTAGATAAAAGGAATTAGGGAATAAAATAAAATTTGGGTTTATCTTCAGAAAAATAAAAATAAAGTATCAATAGTCAATTTTGTTGACACTATAAAGATCTGGTTTACATTTGAGGAAAAACTAGAAAAGTTGAAACAAAAATGGAAGAAATTGGGGTACTAATAAGCATTTTTCAATCACATTACGTGCATGTTACTCTTTTCGAAAGGCCAAGTTGGTCTATCCTTTACTGCAAAGCCTTTGTCTAGGCCAATAATGTACTATTGCTTTTCACGACTAATTTTCAGTCATGAGACAAATGCACTGCCGCGTCGCAGTCGTGCTGCGCAAATGAATACACGCGTGACATCGCACTACCTGTTAACGTTTCGAGAGGAAATGATTTTTCAAAAATAAATGACAATCAATTCACAAATATTCTTGTAGTTCAAGGCTGTTATGCTGTTATTACTCTTTGAGACATCGTTCTGTTCACCCCACGCGCAAAGGACGTAGAGGAATGAGCTACTTTAGTTCATTTGTTTCGCACATACGTCAAAGCGGTCTATTCCGGAGTATTTACAAAAACCCTTACAATGTGCAAGGAAAAACGACACTACTATTCGGTTTCATTCTAGTGCGCATCATTCTATTCTTCTCCTTCAACGGTCACAATACCTTCAAGAATAATCGGAACGACTCCGTTCATCAAAACACCATAGTTACAATCCATCGAGGCCACCAAACACCCCGTATCGGCAAAGGGAAACAACAGAATCGCCGTAGCATCTCGCAACGTACTCACAAGGAATTGAGTCAAAATTGCCGGAATCACCACAAACGAAGCGATGGCCAGGTCCTGGGCGGCATCGGTCAACTGCAAAGTCACCAGCGTAAGGCGTAGAGCGAGCGAAAGGAACAGATATTGCGCCGTATCGATCATGCCGTTTAGAAAGGAGAACAGCCCAACGAGAATTCCCGCAATGTCATCCAGACTCTGGGCAATATCAAAGTTGTCACCCGAAACCGTGAGATCGTTCAAATTCGAAATCGTCGATCGGAAAAAGCGCAGAGCTCGAACACGATCACGGAGACCAAGCTGCGATAAACCACTCACGAAGGGCCCCGCGTTGGCGGCCTGAACCGCATTCAGAATCGAAAGCAGTTCGTCTACATTGTCATCATCACCACCGAGTGGGCGAAGATCACCCAGCCAGTTCTGAATGGGCAATCCGGAATTTCCTGAGTTGGCGACACAGGATTCGAGACGACGACCACAGCGACGGTTCACACCAAGGCGGAGCAAATCGCGTTCACCCGGTTCTTCCAAAAGCGTCAACGGTGCGGTATCGTCGGCAGCGAAGATCGTTTCGAACGTAACGGAGGTCGCAAGAAAAATGGTCCAGAATTTCATGGTAGTGAGGCTGTTGTCATTGTACAGGAAATGAATGTGAATGCGATTGTAGTTGAAATGACTAGCAGCAGTGAGTATCGGCTAATGTACTTACCGAAAGAAGCGTAGTAGTAAGTTGGAAGTTGTACGGATCGAATTGGTTGAGGTAGAGAATTTATGATCACAAAACGGTATGAAACGTTCAGCGTCGAAATGGTCTGTTGATTCTGAAATAATGAGAACGTGACCCGGCCTTGAAGTGTGAATTCAATAAACGCTTCACTAAAATCATCTAATGGACTATTTAATGACAAAATTTTGTAATGCTAGTCGATTTAAGGCAGATCTTCGTCTTCCAGCCTTACATGCTCCGAAGACAAACATCCCCTGACAAGACGTTTTGGAGTTTGGAGATCTAGCCACGTCACGGAGACGTAAGTTTCGCGACTCCTTCATGTTTCGACATAAATTATTGTTGTTGCGAAGTTAAGTGATATTTTGTTATCCAGTGAAGCCGGACTGTTGCCCCATTACATTTAGATGCATGTCTTGGATGTCTCGAAAAGATTTGTCGAGCAAACCCTACCATTTATCGAACTAACTCTATTTAGAATACATAGATGTAGGCAGGTCTCGAAGAAAAAACAGCTTTTTAGATTTCACACTTATTTGATTTATGCAGCGACGTGGAAAATTCTTGTTTACGGAGTAGTCGTCTCCGCAATAAAGATGCTTCCGACCAAGCCAGGTACAACGTCGAGCATCATCTTCATGTAGTTGCAGAACATGAGTTCACTTTGACATTCCGGGTCTGCGGAAGGGAACACCGCAATCGTGAACAAACCGGCCAAGAACGTTGTGACAAAGACGAAGACTTGCTGAACGATGTATATGACAATTTCGAGGGGCGATCCACTGAGGGTACCCAAAAGACCCGCCACGAACTCGAGCAAGAAAATGACGAGATCAATCGATTGCTCGGGAACGGGAGCGCCCACACTGACAAGAACCGTTTCAACGCGGGTCAGTGCATCGACCATGACCGCGGTCGCTCCCGTTGGATCCGCTTGGTCGACATTCTTGATTTCTTGGGCAGTATCCCGAAGGACCGTCAATACATTCTGGGCGCTGGCACTGCTATGGACCGTCGACACTACCGGATTGAAGTCGGCTTGTTGTGACCAATCAATCAATTGAATTAAGTCATCGACGAGTGTGTTGTTGGGACTGCTGCCCATGCTTTCGAGAGTATCGATCCATTTTTGTGCTGGAAACTCCATACCTTGAGTGGCCGCTTCGCACATATTTTTTCGTGCTTGGCAGGCTCCGACGGCCGAAGAAGAATCCGTCATGTTGGCCTTGCCAGCCGACGCGTCGGTGAGGAAGCGACCTCGTCCAGCCACTTGGCTCTCAAAGTCATTCAAAGCTTGGAGCTCACGCTGGTATTCTTGAAGAATACCATTGGGTTGCTCCAAGGCAGATGTAACCACAGCAAGGGAGAGAACAGCAAACAATTTCATTATTCAAAGGGATGCAACTCTGACAAAAGGAGGTTTGTGAGAAATAATATTCATGTACAGTGTCAAGTCAAGGTAAGAGAAGATCAGCGATGGTTTGGCTTCTTACTTTCGGGACGGCGATCCGTTTTGATTATTATGACCATAAATCCTTACGCATCCGATCATAAGGCAATCGTGAGCTCCATTTGGCAAGAATGGCTCCACAAGAATGCCAAGCAGATGAGTGCCAATTATCATGTAATAGAATGTTTTCTTCCTCCGATGGTAGGCCAATGGGATGGCCGAAATTGTTGCGATGAAATTTGTTCAAACGAATCCTTGCAACAACGGATACCGATGGGGAATGATTGCGTCATTTCTACTAAGTAAAAATTGTCATTTGGATTTTTTACTTAACTTCATGGATACACTGACGTGGATACTTCAGTCTTGTGGAGCTCCATAAAGTGGCGAACGACGAATGACGAATGATACCAAACACCCAAACACGATCTTGCCGTCGTCCGCCGGCAACAAGAATGAGAACCCGGAGACAGAACGGCCGACCGAAGAAATAATGTGACACGGCAACAAATTCTCACTCGTCGACAAACAGCTCTCATTACCTTCGCACTTACTTGACGTTAATACTAGCTTCTTCATGCGATACTCAGATTTCCATCATGTCAGCGTCATCACAAAGTAATCATCCCACAGTCGGCTGGACTGTCGCCGATTTGTTTCCAGGAAAGCGTCCCTTTTAGCGTATCATGTCGCCGGGGCGGGCTACGATCTGCTCACACCCGTCGGTGTCGCCATTGGAGGTGTCTTGCACGCCAGCAAACTGTACCAACCCTACGCCACGGTATGGCAGACGGCCGGTACGGCGGGTTTGATCGGAGGGACCGTCGGTATGGTATTGGGGACGACACGATTGGCCGTGACGGCCATCCAGGGCAAGAATGCGAGTCCTCCGTGGGACGAAGAAGGCATTCAGAAACGGGTCGATGGCTTACACGACAACTTTAAAGTCCGAGTGATGGATAAGTCCGTATGGATGGGTATGGGAGCGGCAGCGGCGGCCCTGTATGTGGCGGGTGGGCCTCAGAAATGTGGATTGTCGCCCGGGTATCTAGGTATTGCGCAAGGATTGAGCCTGGGGAGTGCCATGGGAAGTGTCTCGGCGACGGCCTGCTGGGCGTGCACCAAGAAGGGATAACCTGCAGAGGAAGCGTACGCAAACGAGAGCCAAGAATGATATGTTTTCGAACCAGCTAAAAGTTCTCGAAGTCTCCTAGCGTTTGATAATGCAATTGACGTACAATAATTCTTCTAGGTAGACTCCATTTTCAAAGCTCAGCGCGCGATCGTATCATCTTCTGTTTTGAATGGGTGCAGAAACCTGGAGCAAGAGATTTTGTCATCCACAAGAATTGCAATACTTTCTTACGCGAGTATACGGAAAGTTGTACCAAGTCAGGCAATGTAAATACAGGTAAACTATTCTTTTTTCTTAAAATCCATTTCTTTTGATCTGTGTCAATCGCGTTTCTCCGTTTTCTACAGCGCCCGGCACTGATGTGAACAGTCCAACTTGAGCATCGGAGAAACCAATGGTGCCTTCTCGCTTTCCGCGCTGAATATTGATCGGTTCATACTTCTCTTCACTATCCGAGTCGAAAGATTGTATGAATGGAACGGCTTCTCCATTCAGTGTGCTGGAAAGATAAAGTGATCCGTCCCATCGCAACTCCATCAACTCGTCAAGACTATAGCTCGCAATGTGGCGATACTTTCCTCGAGAATTGCGCTTCAATTGTCGTTCGAGAAAGACCGCGCGTAAGGCTCCAGGACGAGTGGCACTGCCGGGAATGATCATACTGGAAACAGGTCGACCTCGTTTGCTGTGCCCGTGATACCAATCTGCCTCGAGTGGATCACGTTTCGTCCTGCCGGTTCGACCATAAGGATACGGAGCTTCCAAAGGGTTGTGGTAAATTCTTATTGTAACCTCATTCTCCTCAATGAAGAAGACGTAACGACTTTTGTCAATCTTCTCAAAGAAGGACTTGGTGAATGCAGCTATTCCGACAATATCTTTTCGTTTTTTTCTTTGTCCACCCACAGCAAGACATGTCCCCAATCTTGCATCAAGCCATCCAGCATAAATTTCGTATCGAAAAGAGCAGGGCTTACGTTGGCGTTTTCCCTCAGGACAGACAATTCGGGATGCGTTAGCGAATGATCTTGAATCGTATTTGTCCAGCCCATGTGACCTGACAATGCGTGTAAAAACTCAAGCAATATCGACCCGATTGCGGCAAAGTTCAAAGGAATAACATCTATTTCGTCTCGCATGGCATCCAGAATCACACTGATTCTGGCTCGACAATCAGCTAGAAAATCATTGGGTTGTATAGCGGCTGCGTTTTCTTTGACGGAAAATGCATTCTTGCTCCGGAAATCGTGAAGCACTAAGCGCCGATGCGAGGAGCTAAATTCTTCGGGAAAGATATAGAATTCTCTGTAGGGCGTAGGGCAATCGCTTGGTTAGCAGTTTATGTGCAGCACTTCAGTATGACGCCGCGGCTGCTTTACCTCGGTTTTTCTTCCAAAAGAACATCTTTATTACCTACATGTTCACTGGCCGTGAGACGAGCAGCCCGATGTGCACTCATTCCCAACGACATCCAGAACACCTTGTAACACGACCCTTTTCCTGGCTTTCCACCCATCCAAACTGCTTTTGTAGTCCTAAATACTTTGTCTAAATATTCAAGCAAAGGGATCCTAAACGCCGGATTGCAGACTTATAGTCCGTTGTATAGATGGAGTGTGAATTTTAGCTGACCCAATGAGTCCACAGTCGAGGGTACCAAACCTTTGGAGCATATAAATGTTGCATACAGCATATACTCTCCTGCGATCAAAGGGTTCCAGAAAGTAAGAATCACCGCCTTCTCGTGGTCCGCTGCGGCTTGATATCGACCCGCTTTGACGGAATACAGCGACTTGGCATATGCCTCAAGACATATTCGTAGAAATCAGGGCTGTTTTCGGGAGCTTTGCTGCGATCGACCACAGTCTTCATTTGTTTGAACAGCGTGTTATACGACTTTTTTGAATACTCGGCAAGGCTAGCCAAATCACTTTGTCCTTGAAGGACATAAATCGACATCAACAGCGCATGTACACCAAAGGTCAGAGCTATCGGCACCGGCTTTTTCGGGTCATCTTTTACGTGTCGCTGAAAGAGGTCAATGACGACCATTATATATGTGGTCGGTCTGCAAGACAATCAAAAGACGCAGCTTTACAGATACCGACCAGTTCTGGCAAAATCATGGCCATAAATGTTTCATCAAGGTCTCCCCAGATACGACGAGCGTGGCATTTGTCCTCGTCGAACGGCTTTCAAAACCCTCGTTCTAAATCGAATCGTTGATTGCCATCAATAACAAAGCCCATAGCCAACCGAATCATCTTGCTTGCATATAGAATACAGCAGTCTCCTCCGGTGAATTCGTTTGCAACAAGCCAGGTGCGCGGTTTTAATTTACCATCAGCATTTGCGGCAGTCTCATTCGGAACCAGATTCGTTTCCGACCACTCAAACAAGGTCTCAGTGACGGTCATCCTATTCACTTGTCTCGCGACCTCTTCCACAAAGTTTGGATCCAGTCCTGACTTCTTGGTAAAGCGCGTGATAGAAGGAAAGAATTTTCTCGCGTCCGCCAGAATGAAACGCAATCTCTACAACTTCAGCAATAAACTGCAAAGCTATGTGGGGATTCTCTCGCAATTTGTCTTTTCTATACGTTCATTGATGCCTGCTATGTGTTCTGCGAATATCACCGGCGCAAGAACATGATAAATCGGTGAAAGATGAGGATGATCGATCATCATTTCATTCTCCGCCCGAACGACACACTCTGTAGCCTCATTCGCTACCATCGCACATTCCACCAAGAGATGCATAGAGCCCGAGGCAAAACATTCTTTGCGTCTCACGCAATCTTTGAAAAGAGCGTAACTATTGTGCACGATTTCCGTTAAATCCTCCATAGTATCCAGAAGGGCGATGGGTTGAAGACGATCGTCCCCTTGCAAAAATGGCTTCTTTAATATCAATCTCTTTCTCCACTTTCACTCCGTTGTAATTAGGGACATTGCCTTGTTGAATGTCGCGATCTATATCTACCCAATCAACTTTTTCGATCTAAACAATTTCGCGGCTACTTTTTCTCGCAGTCGTATATGCTCACCGCCAAGCTAGCCAGGATATCGGGCGGGGCCACAATCCAATGCGGCACTTCTTCGTTTTGCAGATACAATTTCATGTTGTGCTCGACAATAAAATCGACTCCTCGGCGATAATCATCAACGGCGGTCATTCTCAAGGCAGGCCAGGCTTTTGCCATCCAATTGTGAAACGACAATGTCGCTTCTTTGTATTGTAGATGATATCCTCCGTCGCTCGGTGCTGGGCTGATAGTCTTTGCCGGAAACATGCTTTTCAATCGCTGGAAGAGCTGTGGGGCCGGCGGCTGGTTCGGCTGCTTTTCTTTTCCCTTCTTGTGACGTCTTTTAGTGTTGGGCATTCTTTGGTGACAAGTCGTCAAGAAATAACGAAAGGAGGAAGACACGGGTTTGTAAAGAAAGGAAACGATCGAAACTTTTTTCTTATGCAGCCGAATTTTTAAACCCGGATCATTCTTGTCGTCCCTTGCTTCCGAAAAACGTGAAGATGACCACGAAGAGAGCTGCCCCCAGAGCCACAGTGCACTCCAAGTCCTCTCGTTGACAGCAGATAGCAAAACATCTCTGTTCGCCCAAGTATCGCGCAACTGTGTCTGCGCCTTCCGTCATGAGTCATGAGCCAATCATTGTCATCAGCACAGTAGAATGGGCTTAATTTATTGCTTGAATTGAGCTTCAAGATCTTCTTCGTTCGCACCCAGCGGCAGATCGACCACGCAAAAAAGGGTGCGACGCTGAAGTGCCGAAAAAGTAGTCTACTGATTGATGGACAGCCCTGTCGGACGGAGATTCTGTATGTTTGTTCCAGAAAATCTGGACGATTTATTCTGCTTCGTCAGACGGAAATTCTGTAATCTGTAGTGTTGCTCCAGAAAATCTGGACCAGCATTCAGCCCTCGTCGGACGGAAATTCTGTAGATTCGGTCCAGAAAATCTAGACCACTTTTTTTCCGTCATCTGACGGAAATTCTGTATGACGTGTCCAGACAATCTGGACCATCATTCTGCGTAATCAGACGGAAATTCTGTATGACTGTTCCAGAAAATCTGGACCATTATTCTGCGTCGTCAGACGTAAATTCTGTATGACAGGTCCAGAAACTCTGGACCAGCATTGTCTGCGATGCTGCGACCATGATGTATCATCGCGATCGTTCTCAGCAATCCTTTTGGTTTCGAAGAATTGAGCAGCAAAGAAGTCGCCACTAAGAAAGCGCGCACTCGATCCCGGAATAATTCTTTTCGGTATAGACGATACACTTCCTTGGGGGCTGCGTAGAGTTGATCCTCTCACAATCGATTGATGCGCCAGAAACTGCTTTGTTGGAATAAAACACATCATTGTGATCCGACTGAAATCATTGATAATCTTTGCGGTGAAACTAACTTTTCTCAACAAGCTTCGAGTTGAAAGAAATCATGTTTCGAACAACGGCATTACTGCGTAAAGTGCGCGTCACCATCCCACAGTTGAGTCCGTCGCACACGCAAGCTCGAATCGTACAATGGCTCCGAGCCGATGGTGATGCCGTCGAATGTTATGATCCGATCTTCCTTTTAGAGTGCTCACCGGATGTCATGACACCGGGCTATCGAATCGCAGAAGATCACAAACCTCGCATGATTGTTGAAACGCACGAAGAAGGCATTTTGAAAATAACCGAAAGTCATTGCGATATATGGAGAAATGTCGGGCAAATCATTGGAGAAATTGATGATGGGGACGACGACGGCAATGATAGTGCTGTTACAAGAATTATCAGCGATTGGGTTTGGCAGGCTTATTCCCATGAAATCGACACTGACGAAATAGAATGACGGCATGAGTTCTGTGTGTTATACGGATGATGATTGTCTTTTGGTCTGCAGGTTACTGCAATATCAATGCGATCGTTGGAAAGCGGTGATTGGAGTCTGGTTTGTTGAGTTGGAGGCTTTGCTCCTGGTGATGGTCATCGGATGCGATCGCAATGCTACCCGTGGAATACTATATTCAACAACTCAATCTATTTCGAACGACAAATAAGAAGCGAGCTTTTCAGAGGTTTAGGAGGAGTCTTTGTGAGTTTTTTTGTGGCAATTGATTTGTGTATGCTTCCTCCAGCTTGATTTGTTCAAAGGCTTTGCAATCGGAATCGGCTGTGCAATTTTCTACTGTTTACGTGGCCTGTCGTCCAATCTTTGCATTACCTCCTTTACATTGATGTTGTCTATGTTGAGGGGAGAGGTTTGCTAGTACATCACGACTGAATTCTTTGATCAGGAGTCACAACAAGGCCTTAGCTTCGTTGAAGCTGTAAATTTAATGATGAGGATCTGATATTTATATCCGGGTTATTCCCTGTCGATAAATTTCCTTACGGAGGTCTACGTGCTTTCTACGCGCGGACAAACGTTGCATTAATGCTCCTTTTTGGTTGTGTTCGCACAAAAACGCGGTCGCGTGTGATTGAACGCTGCTCCATAGCATTTTTGGAGAGGTCATAATGATGCAATCACCAAAGCGACCCGAAAACGGATGCATTCAAAAATCACCTATATCCGGGTTTCCCTCTGTCGAAAAATTGCTTACGATAGGGTTATTTCCTGGTATGCAATTGACGTAGACATTTGCAGTGATGCATCTTTCAATCAATTTGCGTTTCGAGATCGAATTTCTGTCTATTAACGTTTATGGAATCGAGGAAGCAACGTCGGAAATTGGAAAGATGAATAAGGTTGACTTAGGTTCAAAATAAATCGTCTATAAGCCGCAAAACGATGATTTATTTTTTATCTTTCCAGTATCCGGGTATCCCTTTGTGGTCATCGTTATCCTTACCGTACTGGCGTATAGTGATTTCGCAATGACAACGACGAAACCAGGTAAAAAAATGCGATTGGGCTTTTTGTTGCATCTTACCCGGTACCGGTACCGTACCAGGTACTTGCACATCCCTTTCTTGTTCATACCCGTTAAACCTTTTCGTAGAGGTGTTCCTTTTATATTTTTCCGATAGGAGTGACAGAGTTTCCTTGTTCGCTAGAGAGTCTGCTAAGAATATTTTCAAGGACATCATAAGAAATCGGAATTTCGGTAGAAGATACTAGCGAGCGCTTTACTCCAAAACTAGAGAGTAAAAAGCACCGATTTCTAATATTTTTAAGCAAACTGGCTCCTTGAGAATGTCTTCGTACGAGGGTAATGATATTCACTTGAAAGAGGAGCCGTATTGTTTTGCTTGCCAGTATTACGACGATCGAACAGTCATTTCGGACTTAAAAACGTTGTTCACGCTGCCATGCGGCCTGGTATTGTAGTGCGCAATGCCAAAAGAGACACTTTCAAGAGCATCGCAGTCTTTGTAAACGGATCGGCGACGAAACAGATATTGTTGAATTGATGGCCTACCCCCTGCAACACATCCCCATGGACGATACTATAATCAACCTTTTTGAGACGCATGTTGGTGAATTGGGTGCGATCGACGTAGCGAAAGATTACCTAGACGCTCTTTTCAGTCTGGCAAACTCGTGTTGGAACTCTGCTTACGAGTGGGAGGTAAGAGAAGTATGGGAAAAGTCCCTTTCGCATTACTTGGAACTTTTACGGCTGGACGTTGGGCACCATTGCGAGACGCGCTTTCGAGTTCCGTTCATTCTATTGTACCTCAATCGCGATGACGACGCCTATTGCTTTATGCGATATTGGCTTAACTTCGGCGCTGAGGACGACGATACAATTCTTGCACGACATGCAAGCTATTGTCAAGGAGACTGGCTTTACCCCGTCGAGCCTGATTGCCGCTCCAACGACATTGCTGAAGAGTCTTCTTCCAAGCTTGAGGAGACACACTACACGTTGCCGCATCTGGTGGCTCTCGCTATAATCAAAATGCGAATCGTTGCGACAGGCAAAGCGATCTCTGAAACACTTGACTTTACATTTCAGGAAACTGCATGCAAGAATGTTGAGGAAGTAAGGCCGATTGTGCAAGAATTTTTATTTGGATTTGATATCAATAGCCAACGTCAACAGCTTGATACAATTCTCGACCTGATTCATCATGGAGACCCTTCTTTGTTGAGTACTATTCTCGAATCCATACACATCTCTGAAACGCGCCGACCGGTGGAACTGGTCGATGCTTTGAACTATCACAACGGTTCGTTTAAAGACTTTATTCTTTTGAATAGTCTTCGCTCTTTTCTTCGCGTTCCCGGTGCTATCGACATTCTCCGGCAGCGTGGCTGACATTTTTCGGTCTTAGCGACTCATCGAACTATCTCCGAAATATGCCATTTTTGCGGATGGTCGCTCCAATTTTTATTTTGATATTGGACAAGTGCTCGGGACAGTGTCGATGAATGTTTGATTTAGCTTTTAAAAGGTAGCTTAAACTATACCCAGTGCTATGCTGGCGCTAAGGACATTGTCAATTCCAATTAATAAGTAACAAATGAGTAGTTGTTCACCACTTTGGAAGCTTGAACTAACATACCACTATCTTTGGCAGCATTTGTATTGTGCGCCTTGATTTGGCGGCGCAACTTTATTTGGTTAGACGCATAGTGTTTCGTATAATCCGCAAATGTAACGCAAGACTGAATTTCAGTCGTGGCACGGTAGAGATCAAATTCTTATCCTTACTCCTAATTTACTACTTTTCAGCTTCATACTTCATAGCGCGTCAGCAGTCACGATTACGATTAAGGATAAGGAGTACCAGGTACAGTAAGGTTAGGACTTTGTACTTTCCTTAGTCACAAGATCATAGGCAAGTGGCTTTTTTCACTGCAACTTGCAACTTCACTTGCGCTCCGGAAGTTCACTTCTTTACTTTCACCTTTTACCAGGTACAGTACCATTAAAAAAAATTGAAGTGCCACACCGACGTAAATGTACGTATTTTTGCGTTGATTGATTAAGGCTAAAGGGAAAGGGCCAACTTTCACAAGCGCAGTACGACATTATTTGAAGAGGAGTCGTCTACTAAAAGTCACACTACGTCATAACCTATTACGGAGTAGTTTTTTTTGTTTCAGTGAAATGCAAAGCGAAGCAAAATACAAGGTACAAGAAACAAGGTCCCTTAAATTGCATCGATGAACTCAATAGTGCTCAATTGTCCCTTATACTGGTACGAGGGCAAGGATTCCAATCTGAAAGAGAGACCGTGCTGTTTTTCGTGCCGCTTTTTTAATCATAAGATCATCATCCCGGCACCCAAATGTTGTTCAAGCTGTCAGATTGCTTGGTATTGCAGCGCCGAATGCCAAGACGGTCACTTCGGCTTTCATCGTTATTTCTGTAAACATATCGTTGAAAAGAAAGAGTTGGTTCGGATAGGGGCCGTCGCGCTGCGCAACGCTCCGAATCCATCCGGAGGCACAATCAATCCTTTTGAGACGCTAGTTGGTTTTTTTGATGAAGGAGAAAGCACGCGTGCCTATTTAGAATCGCTTTTTAACCTGGCGAACTCTTACTGGCTCGCAGCGTATGAAAGTGAAATCAAAGAGGTGTGGGAGAAAGCATTGTTTTGTTACTCGGAGATTTTGCGTTTGAATATAGCACACCAGTGCGACGTTCGCTTTCGAGTTCCTCTAATTCTCTTGTACCTCAATCGCGATGATGATGCTTATTCGTTTATTCGTTATTGGATCAATTTCGAGGAGCAAGATGATACCGAGCTGTTTTCACGTCATGAAAGGTCGCGTGAGGGAGATTGGGTCTTTCCACTTGAGCCGAACTGCCGCTTCCTTGATATCTTTGAAGAGTGTTCGACATTGAACGAGCAAAAGTACACAATGCCGTTTCTTGTGGCAATGGTTATCATTAAGCTTCGCATTATTGCTTCTCACGAAGCAATTTCTCAGACACTTGATTTTGTGTTTCAGAAGACATCAGCGCAGAAAATTCAGGAAGTACGGCCAATTTTGCATCATATGCTTGCTGGCTGCGATCTTACTACACAACGTCAACAGCTCCGTCGACTTCTTGACAAAATCCAAGTAGACGATAGTCAGATCGATGATTCGTCCGTGTTTGACTTTTTCCGTAGATGCGAACACATTTCCGAAAACCGTAACACTCGTGGTATTAGCTACATCTTGTTTGACCCGCTTCCTTTTCCGAGATATCTTATTCTTGAGAACAGTCTTCGCTGTTTCTTCCGTGTCCCTGGAGCTCTTGATATTCTGGGGCTGCGAGGCTGACGTGGCTGTCAAATCAGGTTCAGTGCAACCTTATCGTTCGTACTGATTGCTTCCAAGACAAAAACAATTGATTGACACATGTCAAGGGAAACATTCTACCAGATAACGAGGAACTGTCTGCGCTGAGCACACGTTTGGCTCGGGATAAGTGAGTCGAGAGGTGGATCATATCGATTCGCGATTGGTGGGCTTTCACCAACTAATGACGTTGCATAGTTTGCTCTACTTGCTTCGTAGCATTATTTGTAAAAAAACAATACATTGCCATTAAATTCGTCTAAAGCATGTACAATGCGCGCTTTGATTCATTTTTACGACCGAAAATGGCGCAAATTGTCGTGTTTCAATTTTTTGTTGTCGGCTCAACCTATACTCCGTATTGTATAGTCTCTTGTCTAAACAATTCCACGACTAAGTTTCAGTCATGAGTAAAAACGAGCCTGACATCTTCCCCTCTAGCTAGTCTACTTTTTTTAAAATTTATTTGATTTTGCAAAAAAATATCCTAGACAGCATTTGCAATGCGCGCCTTTATTCCATGCGAAAAAATAACTTCGGGGTAGTGTGGATGATCTTCTTCATAATTACTATACAACCCGAGTGTACTAGCAACTTTACCACGACTGCATTTTTTTAGTCATGAGCTCGTCTTGCGATCCGCGATCCGCATTCCGTGCGATCTCGCTTTCCTTTGTACTATGCCATCGCATCCCGTTCCTTCACTTTCATCTGATACAATTACAATTGAATCATTCTTTCTTTCATTTGCATTTCAAACTTTCTAAGTTCTCTTTCGCACCCTCATTGACAAAAACTATTAGTCGCTTACCAATTTCGCTGCTACAAGATACAGATTGACTTGCCGAAAGATCGTCATTCCTCCACAAAAATAATGGACACAGATATCGACTGGGAAATTGCACGACTTATAACTAGCCAAGTTCCGTTACCCGGCGAGAAGAACTGGTTCAAGAGGCCGTACTACGAAGGAAAAGATCGCATTGTAAAAGAGCCGTACTGCTTTGCGTGTCATGATGATACAAACGTCGCCGCGCTCAAGCGATGTTCACGGTGCGAGGTGGCCTGGTATTGCGGAAGGCAATGTCAGAAAAAGGACATCCGACATCACCGGGAACTCTGCAATCAGATAACCGAAGGGAGAGAACTTACAGAGCTGGTAGCCATTCCGTTTCGACAATTCATTGATTCGGGAGAGAGTGATCATGCGGAGAATTATGTGGGAAGAGAGGATGGAGGTTTTAACGGGGACGAAGGTTTTCAAAACTGCTTGCGAGCTCGTTCTGATCTGGCTTCCATGTACTGGGATGCTGCGTACGAAAGCGAGGTAAAAGAAGTTTGTCTGAGAGCGCATTTTCATTGCGTCGAGCTCATGAAATTCGACGCCGCATTCGATGTCACGACACGCATCCGACTTCCATTTATTCTTCTATACCTGAATCGAGATGACGAAGCTTATGCTTTCATCCGATACTGGTTGAAAGTTGAAGACTACACGGATCCAGTTTATAACAAACGCAAGTCATGGCATGGACGCTCGGAAGGGGGTGATCGGCCCATTCCCTTTGAATTGAATTGCCGTTTCAACGATATTTTCGAAGAGTGCACCAAGCTGGAGGAGCTAACATTACTGGCACCTTATCTTATGGTGCTCATTATCATAAAGCTTCGTATTATTGCATCTCATGAGGCAGTTGCGGCAGTTCTTCGTTATACCTTCACGGAAACGGCATGCAAGAAAATTCAGCAAGTGGGACCGGTTGTGCGAGAAATGCTTGCGGGGAGCGGCGTCTCTATTCAACGTCAACAGCTTGAACGACTTTTTTGACAGAATGGAAGTCGATCATCCCTCCATAATCGATGACCTACTTGAATGCGAGTTCATTTCAGAAAGGCGTAAGGCTCTGGATCTAGACGAGGATTTCCTTGAGCAGTATCCTTTCCCCATAAACATCACGCTTGCAAACGGTCTTCGACTTCTTTATCGTGTTCCCGGTGCAGATGATATACTCCGGCAACGGAACTAAGGCAAATGTATAGTCGTTGACAGGCGTCCCATAGTCGGTTGGAAACAGGACTTCTGTATAAAAAAGTCAGCATATCTGAATGCAAATGTCGCCATTACGACGAGATCTTTCCGCAAAAAGAAAACATAATTCCTTGGACAGTACAAACTGGATCAATGAAATGTCGTACTACTACGACGAGAAAGATCCCAATTTAAAAGAAGAGCCGTAATGGTTTGCGTGTCAGGATCAAACAAACGTCACCGCACTCGATGTTCACGCTGTTTCATGGCTTGAAATTGCGGAAAGCAGTGCCAGAAAAAGCACTTCAATGAGCACCGCTTTCAATGCTATCAAATCGCAGGTTCGAAAGAGCACACGGAACAGGCTTCCGCCCCGCTTCGGCCCTTTTTGACCCCGAGCAGATTGATTCATTCAAACTTTTCTGTCGATCATGGAAGGGAGATGCGTGGGACGGGGCAGAGAACTTGAGATGGTACCTGAGGGCTCGCGCCGACCTGGCAGCCATGTACTGGGGCGTGGGTTACGAAAGAGAGATAAAAGAAGTCTGGGAAAAGTGTCTTTCCGAATGCATGGGAGTAATGAAGATCAATGCCTCGGAGCATCTCCCGACTCGGGCACGAGTTCCTTTTATTCTTCGTCACCCTAATCGAGACGATGAAGCATTCGCTTACATTCGATACTGGTTACACTTGCAGTCTAATTCGGTGTTCTGGCATAGCCACTGGACTTACTCCATCGACCCAAATTGTCGATACAAGGACCCCTCGGAGGAATCATCTGATTTGGAAGAGCTAGCGACAACGCCGCAATTCATCATGGCTCTTGCCATTATCAAGTTGAGGATTATTGCATCTCATAACTGTGCGAGGCAAACAACAGATTCCTTATTAACTGAGATGCCTGTTGATAGTACTGATGATCTCACGAATCAACGCCAACAGCTCTATCAAATCTTCGATAAAATCCAAGAAAGCCAACCATCGATGCTGGCTTCCATTCTGGAATACGAACAGTTTGCGGAAACACGTGATTCTCTCTGGTGTACCTTTCCCGTAAAAAGCTCTGAAATTTGTATTAGGTAAATCTTTTTGTATCATAATAAGCACATGAAAGTTTACGCGGAGTAGTAAGCTAGAAGTTAGTTTGGATTCGACTGCTTTGCTATCGTAATTTTTGAAATACGTCTCTTATACATAGAAACTGAGGTTACGATGCCTCTTTTCTGCTGTAAAGTAGTCGAACTTTTTCAATTTGAACGCCATGGCGGCATAAAAAGTTATCGTTGTGCGCAAGGCTCGTCGAACGCGTCAAACTAAGTCTATAACGATTACGACTGGACTTTAGTCCTGAGTCCTGAGTTTAGTTACTATAGTGGAAAGAGAAAGCGCCTTTTTTCGCGACTTCTCAGCCCCGCCGTCATTTGCAGCCAAAACCGCAAACAGTAAAATCACCGCAAAACATTTCATTGTTCATTATCTATACATTCCGACGTATTTTAATTGAAGGAAACACTCCATTCTTGATCTTTTCCCTTGTCAGGCGTCCTGTTTTGAAAGGGCTGTAAATTTTCACCGTCCTTGTCGACCGCCGAGGATTTATTTTGTACTTGCGTTGCCGATTGAGTGAGTACTTTGCTCCTTCCTTTTCAGAAAACTTTGTTGTACTGCTACAATGAATCAACACGACTTCCGCAAGACAACGCACAACATGAAGAAAGTGAATGGTTCAAACAGCCTTATTACGACGAAAAGGACAGACTATTGATTCTTGGTCGAATTGATGAGTTCTTGTTTTAAGCAATGCACGCTCTCGAACGAAATGCTTTAACCAGTAATTGCTTGAAGTTGGAAGAGTTGACGCGATACCTTTACTTCCCTTAAAATATGACACTCTGGATCGGTCTGCGCGCTTTCTTTCGTGTTCCCGGGGCTATTCAGGCATCACGAAATCGTGGTTACAGGCGTTTCATGTATCGTTGCATTCACAGTGTTGGTTCTTCGTCAAAGACCGAAACTTTCCTTACTCGAAGTGCCGAAGTCATTTCTACAAATGTTAGTTGTACAGTTCGTGTCAAGTCATCGTTTGTAGATAAGGCGTTTGTTACTTTATCTAGCCGTTGCTAATTTCCTCTAGTATGATCAAATGAGCTCTGTAGCTTTTTATATGCCTGATATTCAAAATTCCATCGAAATTCAAAGTATTTAGCTTTGCATCGCGTAGATCTCCTCCAACCATTGATCCAAAATATTCATGACTTGCACTTGAGCTTCCTTGACGGCATCTGTGTCGTCTTCGTCCGGATACTTCCCACCCAGATCCGAGTGATGCGCGCCATCCGCAATCGTTATCGCCACGACGGAATCGTTGACATCCTCAAGGAAACTCCCCGCCGCAGACCACCCGTCATTCAAACCATTGGTGAACACAATTTTACTTGCACCGGCCAGATGATCAAAGTGCCATTTCTGTTCCAGCCGAAATGAATTCAATGTGATACCCGGAAAGCGTTGACGGCAGTGTTCATCGTGCCATTCATACGTCCATTCGCGGGGAATGAACATGCTCGTGTTGGAATATCCCGTGCGAATAATCAAGTCCTTGCAGCATTGGAACTCCCAAATCTCTCCAGTTTTCCCACCGCCGCTGCCACTCCAGTCACTCCCCATGATTCGGGCGTTTGGACCTGTGGGCAATTCGAGACCTAGATCAAAGCATTCGACTGTTTCTCCGTATTCAACCAAACCGCGGAGTTCAAAGAACCCTTGAATTTTTTCAAGCGGAGTCAAATTATCATTTTGAAAGACGTTGCATGCCAAGACATTGGGGGTCTGAGGACCCGGAGGGTAACTAAACATGTTGAAGTCGGCGAAAATTGCAGGTAGTATGTAAACGACACCTTCGGAGACCAATGTGTCCAAGTCTTGGATGTATTCGGGCAGATCGTCGGGACAGAAACCCAGATTCGCGGCCGCTTCCGAAACTGTCCAATTACTCGACAAGACTGTATCGTGCACTGCTTCCATCGTCGAACGCACTGCACTTGCACATCCTGGAGACATGTGTTCCGCTACTTCCGATACTTTATCATAATAGGCATTGGCGTCGTTGGTTTGACTATATAGACGAATCGGAGCACTGGCCGCGTACGACATGTCCACAAAATCCGCATACACGTATCGCAACATGGCACTCAAGAAACCAGGATACGATGCACCGACCGAAATGGCGGGACAATAGAATGGAGAAGCGCGATCCAAAGAGCATCCGAGTGTTTGACGAGTGGTTTGCAGCAGCTGAATAGCATCCAAGAGGGCCTGGTCTGGACTCAAGTACTTTATGTAGTCTTGGACACTGGCATTTTCGACGGGGGTACTCTTCCCATAGAATCGGTGTTCGGGCTCAATCACAAAGGCACCAAATTTAGAAGCCATGCCTTCTTCAATAAAGGGATGCAACGGCCCCGTCAATGCGTCTTCTCCCCCAATCACCATGATAATTGGATGACCAGGGCCCCGGAAATGCTTCGATACTTTGTAATATCGATGGGACCATGTCTTTTGGCATCCTCATCGTTGCTCAAATGATCAAGTGTTTGTTGCTCATAAAAGAGTTCTTTACCGTCCAGCGTCTCATCGAACAGAATGGAAAGAGGATCGGATGATGAATGCGTATGACCCAATATTTTGACAGTCTTCTTCCAAGACGACGGCGTCGCAGTAGTCGCATAAAGTACCGCCGAGAGAGCCAGTGCACCGACGGCTAGGAAGATGGCGCGTACAAAGGGTCCCCGACTTGCCAGATTATTTGTCAGTGAAGAATCACCGCGTGGACGAAGCAAAGCATCCGTTTCGTAACTCATGTTGGTATTTCTGTATTTCTGTTTCCTTTATAAAAGACACTTTGATGATCCGACTCTGTCGTTTATGAACTGATACTATTGGACGGCTTGACGTTGTTGCGTCTCCCTTATGTTGCATTTGCATCCAAAAAGGTTTCCTGGAAGTTGGGTATGATTGCGATGGCCGCGATGCGAAAAACTCCGTAAGATCTTTCGCTTCAAAACACAGACCAGGGTTGGGGTTATGACGTCATCTTATTGGGGATGACGACGAATGACGACTCCTCCTCTCCTGGTGGGACACCAGACATGAGACATGAGTCGTCTGTTGTCCGTAAGGAATCAATCCCCTTCTTTTTTCTCACTGCCACACAATAAGCACGTTTCATCTACGCCGTTTTTCTCTGTTGACATCCTTTACCTGGTAACTCCATCGCATTCTTGTTGTAGCACTCTACGAGGCCTTGTTGCTCAATAAGAATCCTCTTTCGTCTTTCGTAGACACCACCATGCCACTGTGATTCATCACGATCTCGCGGTAAGCATTCATTATACACTTTCTTTTTTTGTATTGACAACCTACGGAAAACGTAAGTCGGCTTTTTTGAAACAGTGTCTTTAGGAATGTCTGTTGTGCTTGTACGTCGAATTCTACACCCATGACGAAAAACGATTCCACAATGAACCCAAATCTATGTGTTACATTTGAGAATCAGACCACAATTCTCCGAGGTGTGTATCGAACCAAACAAGACAGACGTCTTCGTCGTTCTAGTGTCAATGATTCTGTCATATTTTTTTTAAAGTTTGAGATCACAACAAGAATTATATTTTGAGTGCGTGATAAAGCGTTATCGCAAACAGTGAGACTAGTAGAGCGAAACGAGTTGTCACACGTTTGTATTGAAGCGTTTATCTCACTGTTTAATAACAATTCATGGTCGTCTGTCTCTATTTCTTCTTTTGCCTGCAGAAATAAGATGCGGTCGACTTTGTTCTTTTTCTACTACTTCTCTGTTCACCGACCCATGCTTGGGCGCATCGTGCTCCGACGCCAAGAGCGTTAGTCACTCCTACTCGAGCGTTGCCCTTGCAACTGCGTGGAGGCGCAGAAGCATCTGCAAAAGAGCTCCCCATTTTGGCGCCTCTTACCAAACTGGGAACATGGTATGCAGTACAACTTGGAAAACGTCCCATTTATACCAAAAGTGTTACGGCATGTGCCATTTTCGCCTTGTCGGATTATTTGGCACAGCGTTTGGAAGGAAAGAACAACCAACACATTGATGTCAAACGAGTTACGGCCGGAGCTTTGATAGGGTTACTTTACTTTGGACCCGCCGCGCATTACTGGTACGAAGCAATCTTTCGTCTCTTGCCCGGGACTTCGTTGGTGAGCACATTACAAAAAGCTGTTTGTGGGCAACTGATCTTTGGCCCCGCCTTCAACTGCATCTTTTTTGCCGTCGGATTACTGCAAGCGGGCAACTTTACCGTATCGCGATGGCTCCGCAAAATTCAGCAAGACCTGCCGGGAGCATGGTTGGCCGGGGCCGGCTTTTGGCCCTTGGTGGATCTCATGAGCTTTTCGCTCGTTCCTAAGGAATACATTCCACTTTTCGTGAATCTTTGTTCACTGGTATGGACGATTTACCTGTCGAAAGTGGCGAACAAGCAATAAAGAGAAGCTCTAGACTAGTGACTACAAGCATAATGTCGTGGACATTTTTGTTCTTTAGATTGTTTCGCCAACGTCGTACACCGAATGCAAGAGAATAAGGCGTTGCGGAGGAGTCGCACCTACTAAAGCTTATAGGGCGAGTCCACGTCTGTGGTGGACTACTGAGTTCTGTTGAAAATCCAGCGCAGTCACTGGTAGAGCACTTTGCCGCATGCCGCATGGAATGTCGATCTGTCGATCTGTCGACAAGGCAACATTATTATTCATTGTTCTATGTGGCCCAATAGGTTGCTTATGCAATCAATGACTTAGAGTCGCTAATTGCCAAGTAATCGCGTCGTTTACTGGATAGTATGTTCTTTGTTCTCCATTCTCCACCTAGTAACTGTTGGTCAGCTCATTGCCGCAAGCTTCCCTTCCTTTACAAACTGTACCTTTATTCCTCTTTGGTTTTTGGTCCGATACAAGGATGTAGTATCATAAAGTTATTATTTTTCTTACTTTAAGCGCGTTTGGAGAAGTCGACAAGCGGCAAGTTGCACGGGGTGAAGGGTAAAGGGTGAAGGGTGAACACAAGTACTTGTACCAGTAGCTTTCCCTCGTACCTCCTAGGCCTTAACCGTTTTGGCTTTCGGGATCGATCAGATCCTTGAAGCTATAGAGTTCGCAACTCATAAATAGCATCGGTCTTCTGTCCATTTTCTAATTTCTCGGTTCTACAAATCCAGGAACTGACAACTGAGTATTAGCTCTATTCCAGAGACGAGTTCTCTATCAGTCCAGTATTGCTGGCTAGTCGTTCATTTTTCGTCCTAGTTTCCGCCTATCAATGCGTAGAGTTCGGCTGCTTAAGCATAAAGTCCGCCGAGTGAACAATAATAAAGTAAGGAAAAAGATGTCAAAATGCGGAGAAATAATTCATGTCCGCAAATGTCCGATGGATTTTCAGTACTCTTTTCTCCGCAAAGTGTACGACACAGGCCGAATTTCGACAATTACGGCCCGGCCTTTAAATCCAAAACGATCTGCTTACCTGTGCCAGCTGCAATCGGCATTTGCAAATAAATCTATTCTGTCTGCATAAATTCAAACTCCAACCAAATAAACATTATCCATGCCGGAAGCTGAACCAATTTCACGATCGGCCATCGCCTTCAACAATGCGGGCGTGAACTTTCTTGAGCATGGATATTACGCGAAAGCGATCGACACTTTTCTCTGCGCGACGAGGGTTCTACAACATGCGGTCGACCCCAAGGTTGCGATCGGTGACCGACACTTATCCTCCATGGACGTACCGCCCCTCGTGGCTTGTGAAGCTCACCGAAAGTCCGGCAGCAAAGACATTTCGATACGGGATCTCACTTCTTCATTTCAAGCAATTAGTTCATTGCACTTCGATTTTCATCAGCTATACGCAATCCGGATATGCGACGTCCGGACCATGCACTACAGCAACCATACTATTCAAGCAGCCATCATCGTCATCAACCTTGGCATAGCCCACCTTTATGCTGCCAGTCAAACGAAAGATATTTATCACCAAAGAGATCACCTCGGACAATCGTCCGCGTTTTTCAAAATATCATTAAAAACTCTGAATCAACTGTCTCACGAAGAAGAAGAGATATTTCTCATTCGACAGCTAGCTTTATACAAAATGGTGGCTCTATCGGGGATCCTATTCGCTTTCCCAACGTGCGAAGACGCTAACGAGCAATTTGATGACCTTTTCGAACTAGTTGAAGAGCTCAATGACCACATTGAAAGCGTCTACATAACTGAATGCGCAGCTGCAGCCTGAACAAACGATCAGCAAAACGAATGCATTACTCTAGTGTGTAAAAATAATTGCTAGCAATTTGACATTCATCTTCAATGCACAAGCTTCTCGTCTTGGTTAATTTTGAAGCATCCACTGCGACGAAAACTTATCACAACTCAAACGCCGACGTTATTTACTTATAATTGAATCATCGCGAAGAAGGTTTGACGACGAAACAGTGCCACTGGAAAATGTAAAAAATCGGGCACAGCTCTATGTCGCCTCGAATAAATCAAACACGAATCACGAGTGTGAACAACAACACCACATTGTTACTTAGTATCAACTTTGCTGCAAGAATGTCATCCGTCACTTCCAATAGCATGATTTACGGGAAAGAGGCAAACGAAAGCAGCAACTGCGTAGATCAAAACGCTTTGATCGACATCTGTAGAAGCAATCATCAATTGCCGCACTGTCCTCGGGGAAGAAGAGCGCCGCCGTGGATCATTTGAAGCCAACAGCCAGACTCTCAATTCAAAACGATCACTGCACGCTCCATGTCTACTTCTAGGTCCTTCCATTTGTCGCTGGACCGCGGTTCATCGGCTAGGCTTAGCACAGAAGCGTCAATGACTTGCACAAGTCCTTCTCGTGGCATTAAACCCAGTTCAACGGCTGCCAACGCGGCACCTACGTAGGTGCGAAAAAAGATGACGGGCCGTCCGTTGATCAATTTGGGAGGTGGGATAAAAACATCACCCAACTCCCCCGATACTACGTGTAGAAACACCGCTTGCACAATTTCTGGATATTCCCTAAGCATGGTTTCTGCCGCTTGCTGATCTAATTCTCCAGTATCGCCCACGTAAACATAACGAAGTACTTCCCCAGTTGGGTCTTGCTGCAAGAGTCGTTCAAAGTTGGTAAATTTTCGTAGCCCTTTACGATCCTGAATCACCCACTCCGCTACACTTCCATAGAGTACGGGTCCGATTCCCCATCCGGATACACCAGCCCGTTCTCCCGCTTGCGCAAACTTGCGTGCGAGGGAGCTGGATGCCTTTAATTCCAGCGCGGCTTTGAATTCTTCCGCTCGCGCCGTCAGTATGGCCACTTTTGCCGGTGTAGCAACGTTGTTGCTGCTCAACTGAAACATAAATTCGGCGACACCCGGATAGACGACCCCTCTTTCGTACTGTACATCAACGCCCCCTAAAGCAACCCCCGCGACATTGAGTCCTCCGCTGCTTTTGAGTGTATCATCGACATCACTGATGACTTGCGTGTAAAAATTCGATAATGCTTCAAGGGGCGTTATTAGAAGCGAGGAAACCCAAAAGAGCAGGATCAATAGAGCTGCCATTGTTGTCTCGTCAATGCATATTGTGTTTGCGCATCATCGTACATCCTTGTTGCGAGCTTGTTGCGGCGGGGTTGCGAGTTGCGACCTTCACGACGCGAGACGCGATGCGACCACGACCTTCCTTGTGGTTCATGACTTACTTCAGTCTTGGTGAAAGTCGTCGAAAACTAACCTTCGAAAGAATGGCATCGCATAGCAAGATTTTCGATGAGTAAGGAAGAGATCATGACAAATATAGCTTGCAAATACAATCAGAATATCACGGCCATTAAAAACGAATAGATTCAATTCAAACAACAACATCAATCCCATCGCGATTCTGCCCGAGACGCGCTATCATCACCTCTTCATCAATTCCAACTCAACCTTCGTTCGATTGAGAGTTAAATACTGAGATGGCTGGATCGTTTTTTAGCTAATACAACGTAATGGGCTTTGCAGAATTGAACTAATACACGTTGCTCAGGCTTACGTGTACTAAAACGACTCCTGACTGAATCCATTCATGGAATGATACCGCCTAGACCCTCTAGACTTAGATTTTATTTTGGTTCGACACTGGAACACTATGGAATGTACTAATTGTTTCAATAAATTTCAACCTTGTCTTATCATTCATTCATGCATCCTTTTTCCTGTTGATACTCGTTACCGTAAGACATTAAACGTCGAATGAACATTGTACAATTTGATGTATTCATCATTTCGTGTGACAGGCAGTGTGTGTAGACTCCTGTCGTTGGACATTTCCTTGTGCATAAATTGCCGATTGCCGCTGTGAGAATCAGTAGTGTGACGTAATTGTGCCAACGTTTCAAAAGACTTTTCTTATTTCTCTTATCATTCATCATCTTGCCTCTGAGCAGTGTTCATTGTTCATTGTTGACCGTTCACCTTTTCTGACTCTAAAAACCGCAGTCACTTTGCCGTCTCCTCAGTTTTGACGCGCTGCTCCTCTTCTCATAAAAATACATTGTAGCATCATGTGGAAACAATTCTTGTTTGCGAAGAAGCATGGCGCAAAGCGTCGACAAAGGGGGCCCACCAAGCACTCGGAACGAACACTTGAAACAGATTGCAGTCTCACCGAACTGGGCTCTGATTTTTGTATGATTCGCTTCGATGCTTTATCACCAAAAATTCATGAATACACTGCGGCAACGAGCTTGGTCGATAAGGAAGAATTGTACTATTCCAAAGCTGATTACGAGAAATTTCAATCAGAACGAAAAACCCAAGTTGAGGATGTTCTCCGGGAAAAGGACCCTTTCCTTCAAGCTCTTGAAAGCTTGCTAGACAATGAACAAGACAGCAACAAGGTCGAGCCTTCCGTCTTATCTTCGCTCGCGAAATCAACAGTAAGAGGTTACGAGACTTTTCTGTGCAGACGCTTGCAGCACCAGCGACTAAAAACGATTGAGAGTGTACTGGAGCTACAACAAACTACTCAGGATGACCATCTCTTGCGCTCCGCCAGTCGGATATGGAGTAGTACTTCGCGTTCTTTTGCCTTCAAGCTCGCGCAAAGCGACGCGCAAGTGGCAGAACACCCACTTTTATGACGTCGAGTTTGTTTTGATATTTGTTTCCAGCAATTTTCCATACCCCTAATTCATTACATAATAAAAAGACGCTACACCAGCTTCTTCATAGATCAGTATTGGCTATAGATTATTTCCAAATTAGTCTCGTGAAGACATTGAAGGGTCATCTGTGGCAAATAGCAAACTCGAAGGGGACGAGATAAGAATTTTAAATGAGATATTGAGGTGTACTTTAGAGGGTACGATTTGCATTATGCTGATCTTGAATCAATCAAATCTTCGTCCTCCATGTCCATCATTTTGGGAGTTTGATTTGGTCGCAAGGTTTCGCCATCAAAGTGCAGGGTAACACGTACTTGATTCTTCTGATAATACTGCTCCATGAGTTCTGAAAACTGATCGGACTCTCCTATTTGAAAAACTTGCTCGCTTTTTTCCGTCCGGACTTCGCACAGTCAAGCGTATCATCTTTTTCTTGGGCACAGATGCAGCCTTTTTCAGCATTACACCATCGTGATACAATACGGCTTGCAAATTGCCATTCTTCAATTTCGAAACAAGCTCGTGCCCACCCAACAAGCGATTATCGAGACGCAAGGCTACCGTATAATGCTCCGCGCGTTTGAATTCCAGTTGTTTCAACAACTGTGCCGTCAAGTGATGCACTTGCGCCATCTCGGGCGTCCGTTTCACGCGTACGATAGGCGGCAATTTCTGCAAGGCCTCCGAAGGAGCATTCCAGATGGGCTGAATGTCAAAGTAAGTTCTCCGCGTCAAATGGGCATGTTGAGTGGCGTAATATTCAGCTTGCTCTTCCAAAATTTGTGTGTGATCACCGCCTTTGCTTTGCGCTAAGAGACGTGCGTGTTGTAATCTCTGTAACGAAGGATCCGTCATCATCAGTGACTGCTTGACGCGTTGTTGTGTGGCTTCGTCTTCATCGGATGAATCATCCAGTGTCACAATAGGTCTCGAGGCGGCTGGTGGTACAGCAGCAGCGGTAGTAGCAGGAGGAGGACATGTATCCTTTTCGGCGACGATAATGTCATCGTCCGAGTCGTCGTCGTCATCATCTTGTAATAAACTCAAACGCTTCATTTCTTTTTGCTTTTTCATCAGTTGCATCGTTTCCAGAAATGACATTTGAGGTGCACCGTCTCTGCTAGACGCTGTCGAAGAAGCATCGTCGTCCTCTTCTTCTTCATCTTCATCCTCCTCTTCTTCCTGGTAACGCTTGCGCGAATTTTTCTGCATCATCGTTTGAATATCATCCTCATCAGAAAATTTATCCGAATCATCTTCCCCAGCCATTTCTCACCAGTAAAAAGGGTTTAACAGCCGGATCAAGATACGAAGTATAAAGCTTGAGAAGTTGATTGTGTAATAATGAAAGACAACGAATAGAAGCGCGTTGCAAAAAAAAATATTTATTAGCGGTGCACAAAAATGCAGGTGATGCGTCGACGATGAGCGCGCGCCATAAAAAGAGAGCGTATTGGTTCAAAGTTAAAAGAATTCTTGTACTACCAGGCTACCAGGGACTTGTGCCAAGTACTCACTCCTCAATTGTCGGTTCCGTAATCCAGTCCCGCGACGTTCTCGGCCTCATTTTCCTTCATCCAATGACAGGGAGGATTCTTGCATCCAACGAGTCTACGACTATGCATTTCACCCGAAGAATCAAATTATTAAAATCTGATATGAAAACTGTCTTATATACTAAGTTTGTGTCAATTGTGTCGGAAACTCATGAAACCACGCTTGGACGGAGTAGCTACGGGTACCATCTCACTCTCATTTTTGTTGTTTTCTTCTCTTGAAGACAGCAGACTTTGTTGTTCGACATCGACATCTTCCTTTCTGTCCTCTGTTTTGGATGCCTTGTCGGCTCCTTGCTTTTCCATGACAGAGACATACGAATACCGGGCCGATCCTGCCAAAACCACCAGAATTCCGGCTCCATTCAATGCCGTGATTTCGGTTTGAAACACGACTGTAGAAAAGGCGATCATGAGCACTTGTTTGACATTGGCTGCAATACAGAGTGTCAATGGAGATGTCAGTTTGTTCGCTTGCAAGGAGCAGATATTCAAAGAAAAGGACAAGAAACCAGACAGCCAGACGACGAGCATCGGATAGACACCCGCGGGAGAAAAGGGACCCAAATCGACCGGCCAGCGACGCATAATATCAGTGAGCTCTCCCGTGAGAACACTCAATACCAGACACTGTATTAACGCCAGTGGGGCCATGTGAGCTAAGAGATCGACGGGATGCAACTTCAAACTGCCCGTGAGCATTTCTCCCGAAGCGACGACTTTGAGAGCCGCCAGCAACACGCAGGCGACGGTGTAACAAAATCCCAAGGCAGTGTAACTCATGTCACCAAACGTCGCCATGGCGACCCCGACGATAATCGGTACGACCGCGAGTTGTCGCTTCGAACTAAACGTCTTTCCGAGACACATTCCCATGGCAATGGTGATAGCGGGCACTAAACTGCGGAGGACTTGATTGAAGTTCACAGACACATACGAGAGGCTCACATTCCCGATCGCAATGTTGAGACTGAAAATGACCGAAAACGCCAAAATGAGTTTACGTCCCTTGGCGTCGAGAGTCTGTCGATGCACGTCTTTGCCGAGCAAGTTGGTAACCCAGTTACCGCTGCCCTTGGCTGTTCGATCCAACGACCAAAATACCAACACACTTCCCAAGTAATTACAAAGCATGTGAATTGCACTGAGAAAGTAAGGATAGTGAAAATGAACAGTAGCAAACGCCGCTTTGTTGAGTAAAGTGACGCCGATATTGTTCACCGTCCAAATGAGAAGCCAAATACTGTGAAATGATGAAAAGCGAATAAAATCATTGTAAGGAATAGGCTTAAGAGACAGTCCTATTCTGAGAAATGCATCCTTAGAACTTACGTGGCAATGTTAAGAACAGCCATTTTGCTTCTTGTGGTTATCAAAGAACTTCTGTGCTCTGCTGCTTTGTTTCTTTTCTTGAAGAGAATGAACCCTCTCTTCCGCGGTGCTTGCTAAGGTGCTAGCAACAATTTACTTGTACGTCGATAGTATTACCAGTGAAGAAGAGGAAAAGAGCAATAAGTATGATACGGAGAAACTAGTCAATAATAGTGGACTGCAATTATCAAGCTGCTCTAGAGGAACATGCCCGCGCCTCATCCGAGATTCAAGTTGCTTTTTGGGTCATGGTGAATGGCGGAGCGTGGGACATTTTGTAAACGTCATTCATGACAGAGTATATTGTTTTTGTGTAGACGAAAGACATTCGGGACTCACAAACTCAGGCGACTGCTGTCACAATCCAACGGACGAGTTGTTCCGTTGAATTTCCCTCCCTCCATTCTACAGAACACGTAGTATGTCTTCGATTTACTTGTTATAAGTCGATTCCTCGTCCTCAACGTTTTCCAACACACAATATTCACAGATTCTCTCACAAACACAATAATCACCACACAACCATCATGCATCCTTCCTCTTTGATTGCATCGCTCTTGTGGCTACTTGTGGCTCCTACAACCGCACTCTGGGATGAGGATATCTTCCCTCGCGATCCCCGAAATCTCTTCTTCTCGGGACGAGCTCGAAACAATGTTCCCGAGTTAGAACGAGGAAAAGAATTAACGATTGATTTGGAAGCTGGCAAATGGAGTGAATATGTACTTAAAGGAGGAGCGGGCACGCAAGAGTGTTTTTGCATTGCGGATTGCACAACAGGAGATGTAGAACTGTTTTTGCATGCTGCGCGGAATTACCTAAAGGAAGAGAGTTTTGACTGGGATTGTGATGACACAGATGCTCTTTCCGACAATGCTGAAAGTTGCCGTATTCAGCCAGGAAAGGCGTTTGATTGCTATGCAGTTCTCTATGGATCGACGGCAGCTAGCGATTGCGGTGTCACCTGCAATTTCCCTAACACCGCCTTAAAGAACTTCAATCGACTCCTATAGACAATCTATGATATCATTGAGGCTTTTTTTATATATGGTGATTACATAGATTGTTAGAATCTCGGCGTAAAGCTAAGTTGGTATTTCCTCCCATTCCCTCAAGCTCTCAGCTTTCGATCCTTGGTAACGAAAGTCCGAAGGGATCGGGTTCATCATGTGTGTCGTACGACATACAGACGCATTTCTCCTTCTTTCTTTCCTTGCTGTTCCTGCATTCTGCGAAACGGCAGAAACAAGAAACAGGAAGCGAGAATCAATTGACAGAAGTGCCAGCAGGCATCTAAAATTTGAATGTCTTTCCCTGGCAAATTTACAAGAGTCGGAGTAGTAAAAATTTCGCTCACTGTCTTGGAACGCTCATGGAACGGAGTGCTTCAATGGAACTGTAAAGTCCCCAAATTTTCTACTGTGATTTGGCAGGTGCGGAGGACGCACCTCTAAAAGCAAGTTTCTATATCAACGGAATCTTGCTTGAGCTTGCCCAAAGCTTATGCCCCAAGTTCGACGGAGTTCGGTTATATAACCCCTTTAGAGTCATTTCATGAAAAGACAGCCATCTTAGCCATCTTTACACATTAACTTATAGTATGATGTGTGAATGGTAGTTGCCCTTGTTGGTTGTTGATCTACTGAAATTGAAGCAAAATGACGCACCTCTATCTTGTTTACTCGTAATCCTAAAAAACCCTCCAATACTCAATGTTCGAACACCGACCGCGAAGGCTACCCTGCCAACTCCGTACTGTTCCGTCAATCCTCCCACGTAGCAAATGCCTCGCAGAACTTTGTATAAGAGTACGTATCGCAGTTACGGTCGAGCCTTGTTGTTCGTAAACTAAGCGACACAATCCCCAACGAACCAAGACAAGTACAAGAAGCAATGAACAGCACAACGAATCGATCAGTCCCTCCTTCATTGCAGATGAACATGGACCAAATAATAAACTCTCCCGACAGCGATGGGAGCAAAGAACGTTTGGTTGTGCGACACAGTAGCAATGATGCGATCGTTGCAGCCCGACCGTTTAACTGTCAAGATATCTCGCTGCCTCTTGCTGACGAGAAGGTGTCGCCAAAACGGAAGCGAAAGTCCCCTGCCGTCCCTTGGAAGAAGCCTAAAGACATGCCGAAGCGACCTTTGAGTGCTTATAATCTTTTCTTTAAGAATCAGAGAGAGAGACTTATCTCAGAAGGACTTGGATTTGAGGTTTTAGCAAAGACAATTGCCGAGAAATGGAAAACCCTAGACGACGACGTGAAAGCGCCCTTTCTGCGGCAAGCAGAAGAAGAGAAAAAGGTGTACGAAAGCGCAGTAGCTAAGTGGAGAGCCGAACAGCAGCTGAAAAAGGCGAAAGAGATGCAGGAAAGAATCGTCGAAGCGCCGCCGTTGCCGGAAACGACGCGCTCCGACGAACCCTATCCTGCTAACTGGTTTCAAGCAGGCAATCATCCAGTAGCTAGTGCTGCGGAAGAGATTCCTCCGTCGTATCAGTACTACGAAGCGTTGCAGGCGCAACAGCAAACGAATGTGTCCCCGCACTCGGTTCCACAAATTATTAATTATCCGCCGGGATATTTTTCAGCAGCGTCTTACCCACAAGCGGTGACATCCTTCTCTCCTTTCGAGCAAATCCCAGCACCCCCGACATACTACGGCGATATTCACAGCATTCAACAACAAGAACAGATTCGTCTTCATAACTATATCCTCGCGTCCCAGTCTGCCGCCGGCATGCCTCCTCGAACCGATCATCGACGTGCCCACATGGAGTTTCACAACGATCAGTTTGCCCTTCCCCGTAACTCACCTTTGGTGAATGCAGTGGCTACTGCTGCTGGTAGTGCGGTTCATCCCGATGCTGCCTCTAGCTCACGACCGCAAAACCCTTTGGAGTTGGAAGACTGGCGGACCTTGCGTCGGACCCTCGATGATGATGCCGTTGAGTTTTTAAAGTCCATGCGCTTTGAATAGCATGATGTGCGTAACCATAGAAGTTAAATGTCAGCTATAGATACTCCCAAAGAAGAAGTTCTTTGTTCGAGTCTACAAACACAATCTAAAGGGAAGAGAAAAGGTGATCAAACAACTTAACTAATAAAAAATTAACGTTTAATTGCGCCTATTGTTCAACTGCTGTTGCAAATAGTTCAGCAAAGCATCGTTGGAACCTGATACGTCGGTCGTCGAGGAATTTCCTGACGGCTGATTGCTTGACAACAGGCGGAGAATATCCGCATCCGCCGGTAAAAGCAGCGGCCGATGCCCGCTGATCTGATTTGGTGGCAGATTAGGCCAATGATCAGCATGAGCTAGATTGTTCGGGTTCGTTGGACGCAGAAAAGACTCTGGATTCGGTCCCGTCGGAATAGGGAATGTTGGGTGGTGGGTGTTGTGTTGTTGAATGTGAAGGAGACTCTGCAACTGGTTTTGCTGAAGCATTTCTAGAGCCGACAAGGCACCTCCTGCAAAATGCTGTTGATATTCTTGTGCCATTACGCTGTTGACGTTGGTCGGAGGCATGCCGAGACCGCTTCCTGTGCTGGAATCGAGTGATGCCACCGCAGCCGAAGGCTGTAAATTGGACGCTCCGGTGATGATCCTGGTGAGTGGTTCTTCAGCATTCTTTAATATACCTCGCTTCTTCGAGGAAGCACTATCTGACGAAGCACTTCGCGATCCTTCCTTCATTCCTGCTATGAGTTCCGGCTTGCCTCGGACGAAGAGTTTGTGTTGAAAGGCGAACGCGTCCGGTGGAAACCTAGTATCCCCGATGAGACGCTTGAATTGAAACCGATTAAGCTTTCTCGTGAAACTGTGGAATTTCGACCCTTGAAAATAAGGGCCCAATACCTTCTCTGTAAACACGTTTGGGTGGACGCAAAACGCCTCCCCTTCGTCGCTCCAGTATATACAACGTTGAAAGTCTGGGTCTTCGAGAATGCACATAAGCTTCGCAGGGAACGACATTTTTACCTTTTTGCCGCCGAAGGGATCTTTCCGACTCTGGGAATCGACATTGGCGGTCGCTTTGTCTTCTGTGTGAGCATCGGATTGCTTTTGTTGCTCGTTCAACGAATCGAGGGGCGGATTGCCTTGATCCAAATTCATTTTGTTTCTTTCCCTTTAGCTTTTCAATGAATATGTTTCGGCAATTCTACAGCCATAAAAACAAGAAAGTGTTATGAGAAATTATTCTTTGAGGTTTTGCGTTGTCAGGACGATATCCTTCCCGGTGGTGATTCTTCGTTTTCGATTTGTTAACGCGGATGGGCGTAAAGCGAAACAATTGTCACTGCTGGTTTGTCTTGTGCCCTCTGTCCTTTTGTCTTGTCAAGATGGTTCAAGATTATTACTCCGTCAGCAAGAAGCGAGAAACTCCGCGGGGAAGTCAAAAATCGCACGTTTCAGTTGTCCTGGGACGGCAAATGGCTTGTCCATGTCGCAGAAATGTCACTATATCGACAAAAGTACAATGTGCAATATATTCTCTCGATTCGATTTTTGCTTTATTCCAATCCTTCTTAGAGTTGTAAATTACCGTACATTTAACATTTAACATCAGTACTTTTTTCTATGAACGACGTAGAACAAGAACAGGTGAATAATTTTTACTGACTCTATTGAAAGTTCACCCTGCTGGAAACTTCACTAACACTTTTTCTCGGATTCAGAGAAAAATTGCAGCAGAAAAGGCCATTCGGGATTATCTCTTGCATGTTTTTCCGTCTTCATCATTCATTATCGATTATCGATTATCGATACCTTCGTAAATGTTCTTTCTTGAGCTTTGAATTTCGACTTTGTAGGGACTGTGGCCAGGAGGCCCTTTTACAAAAGTACTTGCAAACGGTAAATCATACTGTTTACTGAGTGGGTTAATAGCCATCTACACAATGTATGCTTTCACTGTGTACGGTGGCAAAGTGCAGTCAGCACTCCGTCGAAGAAACAAGAGAAAATCGAAGACGAATAAGATACCTGGTACGAAGAGAGAAAAATAAAGCTCTGGCTTTTTTTTTTATCAGAGCATGAAGCAAAAACTGGACTTGAAAGCTTGGATCTTGCACTAAACTAGATCCTATAATGAAATTTGTGTCTAGCGTGAATAAGTTGTTGGGGAACACGACGAAATCCAGTCTTGAGAGCGTCGTGAAACAAACAATTTGAGGTTTTAGAAAGTGGGTTATAAAAAGCACTCGTGAGGCTTTTCGCCAAAAGCACGTTAAAATCAAAATGTGAGTTGCAACTCCTACAATCTTTAAAAAAGCAAACATGAATTTAAAAGTGTTCATTTGAGTAGCCGGGCTAAGATTTACGTTTGAAAAGTGAGGATCGTTTCCAGAATCTTCAGTCACGGACATGAGTATCGATATTAATGTCATTGCCAACCATTGATGGTGTCGTGTACCCTTACTCATAACTCGACCCAAATCGCGCAGAGCAACTAGGATTGTTGCTTGTCTAATAAGAGATCAGCATTGTTCCTACGACACGACTTTTTTTGGCAACTTATTTCAGTCCCGTGTCGCATGCAGCCACTTATCCCCATCCTTGTGGGAGCGCGGCATTGCGAGTGTTGTTTGTTCTTCCCATAGTTTCGCCTTGTACCTGGTAATCCTTGTTGTCGCCGCTTGTCATGCTTTGATCATTCTCCATACAAGTAACTCCTTAAAATTCTCGCTTTTCCAGCTGAATATCATGTCAACAAACGACTGGGTCCTCGTCATAGGACTTGCTATTCCTGCAATGGCTATAATGGCGTGGATGCGTCTGCTGAAGAATGAAGTAGAAGATGCCAAACAGAAAAAGAATGATTAATCGGTCCTCTCCGTGTCACAGCTTGCGCAACTAGAAAGATACGACGACAGCAACTGATAAAAAAGTATTGAATGAATGAATGTGTGGATGAATGTGTGGATGAATGAATGATTTGCGCCATGATTGTGAATTAAAGGTATGCTTGTATTGCGAAATGGATAGTCTGAGTAATGGATAGTTCATCTAAACAATATTTCAATCAAATCTAAAAATATATTGAAATTAGGACGATAATTGTGATTTACTTCGTTTGATGCAGCGGTTATATCCACTTATAGATCTATCAAGAAGAACAGAATCCTCAAAACGTGAGATGGTTCCAGACCAATTGGGACACTCGTTCATTACGCGATGCGATTTCGACGAGCAGTTCTTGCCATTTACTCATGGAATGAATGCGAGTAAATTCTTTCATCACCTGACAGGCAAGCCCCGGTGCCTCGGAACGGCCGGCCGTACTCGTCAAAATGGGAATCAAGGCATCGCCGCAACTGTACGGCAGTCGATCTGCCATGCGTGCATCCAACTCCAGCAAGGGCACCAGCACATCGAGCGCACGATCACGAACATCCGTATCCACCGTCGAGTCGTAACTGGCCAGCAATTTGAGCGTAGTGACACGCGTCACAATGTTGCGAACGGGGTCGACGTAATCCAAGGCATCCGACCCGAGGCGCGGCACGTACAAGAAGGAGGCAAACTGTTGAACGAGTTCCTCGGGCATATGAACCAATATCGCGCGCAAACTGGGGATCGACCCTTCTTCGACCTCATCATCAACATTTCCTACCACACCCACGCGTGCGCTGGTAATCGCTTCTTGCATAAAATCCAACGCCAACAGCAGTACGGGGCGCGAAGTCTTCAATCCCATAATTAAATGTCGAAGTGCCGAGAAGATGCTCCAGACCGTGACCAGCTGCTCAACGGTGTGACAAAGAATGAATTCCAAGGACACATCGGTCATGATATCTTCTTTTCCATCCAAATGTCTCGCGAGCCAAACACCGCCCATGCCCCACTGTCCTTGCGTTAGTCGACCGGCCTTGGGGACGACGGGACCGTCGGGTGTGGGTGCATAGAATAACGAATCAATCAGTAGTTTTTGTCCACTCACATCAAAATGCGGTTGCAAATTGACAATCGTTTGTAAGGCATTCAAAGCAATCGCCTCCGGTCCGTACAAACACCCGACCAACCACGCGACGCACGCGTCCGTATACGCCATGAGTCGTCCATTGGCTGCGGCAAACGATAAATTACGAACAATCATGAGCACCGCGGCAAGGGCGGGACTTTGAAAGACATGGTGTTGACAGTGTTGTGTCCACGCGCGGAGATGCTCCGTCGGAGGATGATGCCACGTATCGTGACTCGAAAATGAGACATTGCGACTTGTTTCCGAACGAAATTCCCAATTCATTTGCTGAAAAGCAATGTCGACGAGCAAACGCAGTAGTTGATCATCCACTAAGGAGTAACTGACATCGGTTCGACTGGATAATTGCAACAATTCATTGATTCCCGAGGTTCGAGTATTTGCATTTTGCAGTTGCTCGATCCAACGCGATTCTTTGTGTCGACGTCAATTGTGGGTGTCGATGATCGCGATCGTTTGCGAGGATCAACTTGTGGAATCAATAGATCATTCATGGTAAAGGCATGTACATGGTAAGTGTTTTTATTAAGTCGATGACAATAAGTGGCTTTAGCGATGCGCGCCGCTGCACTTATTGGTGGCTACTGTGGTGGTTCCGAGGAGTGAGTCGCGAGCATGTGTTTCGGGTTTCGGAGAGACTTCTGACTACGGAACCGGTACCAGTATGACTACATTTTCACTGGTGCGTTACTATACGGGTGTAAACGGGTGTGGTAGTAAGGGCAATTAAAAGTACGGAGTACTTGTACCTGGTACTGACTGGTACGGAGTATTTCGACGACGACGACGACGACTGAATTGATCGTTTGACTAGCGCTCACGAGCCGGTGAACTGTAACGTCGGGGCATAATACTTGCTAATGATATTTGAGTAGCCGATACGACCAGTTCACTCTTCCAACGTCGACTTTCATCCGACAACTGTTGACGGGTTTGTTCGGCGGGAGAGCAGGTAATGTCGGACATGTCGTCGTCGTCGTCGTCACAACAAAGGTCCTTCATGTCATCACTTGCGTCGCACCGTCGATTCATTTCATATAGGCCAAGAACTGTAGGTGGTGAAGCTTTGGGTTGTAAGCGACGATAATCAGTTGGTGATTTATTAGGACTCAGAAACAGGGGGACGTTGGTAGTTTCCGGCGAACGTTTGACAGTTTTGCGGGGCGAGTCCCTCGGTGTTGCCGCTGGTGAACAGATTACAGGACGTGAAGATGATGGCCTTGTTATTAAGTTGGGGCTTTTCGGTGACACAAAGTGGTGAATGATCCCTGATTTCTTCGGTGGACTCGTAAAGGGTAATGAGAAAAAAGGGTTGGAGCTGGTCGGAACTCTTCGAGGAGGGACATACAGTTTGGGTATTGCAACCGGTGTTTCATAATGGGTCGCATCCAGTGAAGAAAATCGAGACGAACCTATTTCGTTGAAGGAACATGGAGTGGGATCACTTTGTCGACTGCTAGTCCAGTTAATATCATCCAGGCTGTTCGAGAGGATCAGCGAGGATTGCCAGAGGTAATGGTCTCGCTTCACCTCCTTCGTCGGCGATCTGCATCGTTCGTTAAGCTCCGAGAACGACATTCCGAAAGATGTGGACGAATGCATCGAATTGTTGGCTTTCCCTAGACTCAAGAAACTGTCTTCAAGCGAAGAACTGCTCTCCGAGTAGTCATCGTCATTATCGTATGCGGACACCCTGTCGGATGTCAATGTTTTAATCGTCTCGACCAACTTTTGTTGCATGGAACGCGGAGATGGTGAAAGATATTCTTTCGTTGCGGGAGTCCGATGATACGCTCGTCATGGTGATTTCTGGGGAGCTACGGAGTTTTGGTAGATGAATTGAAATCCCTTCTTGAACGCAATGAGGTTGCAATGTGGTGTTACGCATGGGATGAGATGCTGTATCTGGTGAAGCGAGCTTCTTCTGAATGACGAGATGGCAAAGAAAACAAAAAATACAAAAGAACGTTTTTAAGCCGTGGGGCAGGCTCTTGGATTCTGGTTCCTGCGCTCTGTGCTCCGTCTTAAGAGTAGAGACTTTATCTCGTATTTGGGAAATACCTTACTTCTCAGTCAAGCTAACTATTTCTTGGAGTGTCAAGTATGTGATGTGTGATTAGTTTTTGGAAAAAAAAGTGTCTGACTTCGAATTTCTGGTGCTTTAAGTAGAAGAAAGAGCAGAGAAAACTATATCCACGGCCACGATTAGCTTCTTATAGTCTACTACACCTTGAGATGTTAGCATTTTTCACCTCCAGCTTTCAGCTTTTGTATCAGCTAGGGATCTTGCCGCTTGTCGTCTTGTTTGCGGCGGGACCGAATCACGCTTTGACTCATTCTTTGTTCGAGCTCTTTGGGCCAGTGATACATAGCTGTACAGACTGCGTTGACTTTACCTTAGAAACCTTTGGTTGCTAACGGTTTAGAAGAACACGAACAACGATTACACGTACAAAGAGTCGTCAGTCGTTACTGTCAATGACTGACATACGCAAAATGTGTCTTGCGCTTCAGGGTTCAGGGCCTTTTCTTGGTGTCATTATCGATAAGGTTTTAGTCACAGTAGCGGCAATACGGCTGTAATTAATGAGTAGAAAGAAACAACCCAGTAACCAGTAAGCTATGTGTACAAGGAAAAGGGTCCATCATTATGGGTAGCCTTCCCATCTTTGCTCCCCATTTGTTCATTTGAATTTTTGGTATACTTTGCTTGATGTTCGCTTATCGATGCGCGATGTTGAGTTGCTCAAGAACAACTGTTTGTTGATTGGTCTCTTCATCTTTATCAGACCATCATTCATCATCCACAATTTGAGGAGTAGAGGAAGAGCACGGATACATCCCTTTCAACAAATCGTATGTAGTATGGAGGACAAGCCTTTGCTGCAATGTCTGACGATGAGTGTAAGAAACTTGTGTCGAAGTTCTGTGGCGGTTGAGAGAGGATTGAAATCAATAGTTAGTTTCTAATTTATCGGCTAGACCGGCGATACACGCAACTGTCGTCGTGTCTTATTTCGTGTGATGAATGATGACGAAAACCTAACGAAGAATAACGTCTTTCACTTTTTGCAACAAGGTAAAGAGTTGTTCGGGTTCTCATTAAAAGATAGTACCGCAACTGATAAACAAGCCCAGTGCAAAAGCCAAAGCTGATTCGTAGCTCAATGCTCGATTGCCAATGGAAAATTCCATGGTAGGTGTCGACAAAGGAACCGCGGTGGGTGTTTCAATCCGCGCCGGTGCAATAGTTGGAAGTGTTGTGGGCGCATCCGTTTCGTTGGGTAACGGAGGCACCAACACTGTGTCGATTAGATGCATGATGCCGTGATTGTGCAAGACATTGGTGATCACAGTTGTGGCCTGCTGATTAAATTGCAAACTCGATTCACTCACCCGCGATACTGTAATGATTCGCCCAAACACAGTATTGTATCGGCGAGAGCCACCGGTGGGAAGTTGATCAGAGGAAAACACTTTCGTCAATAAATGATACGATAGGATATCGACGATGCTTTCCGGCGTGAGTCCGTCTATTCCGCGTCGTATGAAAGCTGCATTCGTAGGCGCGAGCAAAGTCCGATTATATGTAGACACTAGATCTTCCAAGTTGTATTTTACCACGAGAGCCTGTAGCGTTGATAGATCATCATATGTGGCCACTACGTCCATCAGACTCGTCGTCCAGAATGGAGGCACAAGTGGATTGGAAACGAGATGAACCACCCCATTTTCAGCTGAGGAAATGAAATCAAACATCGTCATGTTGACTTTCTGTGGCAGACTCTGCTCGATAAAGACTTGCTCTGTCTGATTGTCGAGTCGGAATGTGATCTCTTGCAATAAGGCAGTGTCGAATTCCACTGGAATGTCGATTTCATAGAAACTTCCGGTCGCATTTGCTGCGTCCATCGTCTCTCGGAGTAGTGTTTCGGTAAGTATCGTCCCAGGCACCGTTTGATGTGCCACATAGCGACGTATATGTCGTGTCCAGTCGCTCGGAATCTGTGTGCTGTTCGGCAACGTAGAGTTCTCGGCTATGAACACTGTATAATTTTGTTGCACGTTCGAATAAGCCTCGATCCACGACGTATCCAAAAGTCGCACAAAGTTGTCGACGCTAGTGTTGTTCTCGGCCTGCTCCAGCAATTTATCCATCAAAGATGTTCCGTTCAAATTCGGAGGCACCAACAAGGTAGATACTTCGTGGATGATACCGTTTCCACCTAACAATAAAGAATATTGCGTCACGTTTGCCGATCCGATGCGTATCTCTCCTTCTTCCGTTTCGGTTATGGTCAGTCTTTGACCAAACAGTGTCGTGACTTGTGAATCAGCCACAAAGAGTGCCGGGGGCAATACCTGCGGAATCATGTGATTCTGTAAAATTGCCGCAGCCGTTTTTAAATCCAGCGTCTCATTCGAAAACATGGGATCCTCAAAAGCGGTATCCGGAGCTGTCAAGAACGTCATGGCGGTCGCATTTTGTAAAAAGCCCTCGAGTTCCGTCATGACAATCAATTCTCGCATGCGTGTAAACGGCGCCATGTCGTCGACACTGACTTGCAAGATAACATCCCATAATGACTGGGAAACAAACGCCGGCAACGCAAAACCATTAACTATCTGGGCTATTCCATTTTCGACCGTCAAATCCGGTCGAACGAGTTGCGCCGGTGCACTGGAAGGTGATTGAAAGAAGATGCCGTCGCGCGTAATTTGCACTTCGACCGTCTCCTCCCGCCACGCCGTAGGTTGCTGCAATCCCTGATACATTTGTCGTGACGTCCGTTCTTCTTCCCAAATCAAATACGTCAATACTCCATTCCAGTGCAATTGCCAAGCATCACGTTGGCTCCATTGTTGTTGCAACAAGGCCCCGTCGGGTGTCGAAAAGGCATCGTTGTTGGGCGCCAGCAGCGTCAGCGACTCGGCCGTTGATTCGAGACGTTCAATCAAGTCCGCATGGGACGAAAACTCATTTTTAGCAAAGAAAGAGCCGCGTTGGTTCGAATGACATCGTAAAGAGTCGCCGAATAAGCGTGATGAAGATGCCAGAACGAGAGATAGAGTAGAATCCGGCGTGTTGTAAAGCTGCGCATTGCCAATTTTGTAGCAAGGAGTTTAAAAATTTATGCGCAGAGCAGAGCGACGACACTAGGAGTTCGTTTTACATTCACAAGTTCCTGTTTGACTTCTCGTTGCCTCCTCTTTTTTCAATTGTGCGTTTCGCAAGAAAAATGGGATGTAGAGGACATCGGTCGGACGTCAGTCGTGTGTCGTGTCACGGATGAAAAGGGATTCTTCAGTTTGTGCTACAGTGTTGTTTCAACGGAGATCGATCGAACGAAAAGAAAGATTTGCGTAGATACGATACAAGTAACAGGATCGCCCGTCGTCGTTACTGTTCGCTGTTTGGAACGATACAACCGATCGTTTTCGAGCTCGAACAACAGCAAGGATATCTACAGAAATATCGCCACCTCAACCAATACGATAACCATGGAAATCATAGCCAAAGCAATTTTATTAGTAACACAAGAAGAATGAATCACAGAACAAATGGTACTCAGAAGGGATCGTGTAGATGGCATTGCAACGCAAGGTTTACTGATCCTGTAAAGAAGCGTAATGTGGGCGATGAATGAATCACTTGTTCCGTATCAACACTATAGACCCAAAGTGTTGCCTGTATTTCACCACGACTGCGTTTCAGTCATGAATCAGTTTTTGCACGTTTGGCTATCGTCGCGCAGCTGAATCAGAAAGCAACAGATGACTAGTTTGTCATTCTTACTTTTGAATTTCCTCAACTATGCGATCAATCGGATCTCCTTCAAGAAACGACAACACGTGCGGCAAAATGACATGGGCGCCGCTCGTGATGCGTCCGGCTTCACGATCTTGTTTCTGTCCCAGCATGCGGTGCCAAAGGACGAGTTCCAAGCATACGCTTTGCTCAAATAAAGCTTGAAATGCCTTTCTCGTCACTTCCAGCTTGTAACTAGTCATCATATCACGTTCTTCCAGTTCCAGTGAATGTATCATACTTTGCAAATCTTTCTTCCACAAAACGAGTCCTTTTTGTTCGGATCGTCCCAGCAGCATTGCTTCTAACAAACACCGGATTGTTGTGTCTGCGTCCATTTGTTTCAAATACGCTAAATGAATCGGCAACCGTCCCGTATGATCCGGTATCAGAGCTTGTTCTTTGTCGTATTTTAACAAGATCGGTACGGCATCGGCATGTTGACAACGACACGCAATGTGCAAAGGCAACTGTTCGTACGGTCCAGGAGACAGTAATTGCTTCAGAGGCTGGTATTGCAACAACAATTCCATAACAGCGGGAGAGGCCTGGTACCGACACGCTGTATGCAAAGGGAGTGCCATGGATTTGTCCGGAAAAAGACAGTTTGTCGTGTCGGATCATTTTCCAAGAGTAATTCGACTACGGCGTGATAGTCTTTTCGAGAGCTGCAGCCGATCAAACACCGCAGTAATGTTTTTGAGTGTTTTCGATTGATTGGATAAAATTAGTTCAGGCAGCAACGTGAGTGATCCGATCTATTCTCGTTACCATTTTAAAAAAAAAGACAGTTTTCTTCCTTTCTTTGCTTCTGTGTGACGTACCAGGCTGTGTGCAAGGGCAAATCACCCCATTTGTCGGGTCGTAAAATAGATTCCTTCTTCGGATCACTTTCGAGTAGCCAACGAATGATCTCGAGAGGTGCGTTCGTGTCGCTGTAAGGTTTTAGAGGAAAAAAAAGGCAAAGAGCGGTTATTGAGCCGAAACGACAACTTTTATAAAAAAACAAACATCAACTCTTGTAATCTTCTGCTTGTTCTTCCTATCACCTCATCCTTTCCTTTCTTTTGCAATACACTTGTAAGGACGTACCAAGCTAAATGAATCGGCAATCGTAAACTATCATCGTTTGTCAGCAAAACGGCGTGCGTCAAAACTTCTGGAGCATATTCCGACGCCAGTAATATCAGCTGTAGCATCGCGTCTTGTTGTTGATGAGAAGGATTAACAAAGACATCCGGTTGTTGTTGATGTTGCTGCATATACAACGGTTCTTCCATCGCGATGCGCAATTTCCGGGCCATTGGAAGGATCACACTTGCTGTGGCATCTTCTGTTGCTGCATTTGTCATTCTTTTTGAGTGTTGATCTATACAGAAGATGAAGTATGATGAATAGCAATTGCAATATAGTAGAATCGAAAGACGACGAAGAGAGCGATAATAATGCGATAAAGTGCGATGATGCGTTCTTTATTTTCTCGCTGCGATGGTCCCCATTCAATCACGTTTGTTGATGATTCACGACTCGAATCTAACATGCTGATAGGTTATTCTCATTGAAGTGATGCTCCCTATCAAACCAGGTATACGCACAATACAAGACATGTCATATAATCTTTTCTTTATCCACTTAAAATCAGATTGGTATCCGGCAAAAATCAAAACTCTAGCATATTCATTGCAGAAAATGGTATCGACACCCTTATAATCCGATAAGCGTCACCCTGCAAGTCCTTCAGCCAAGCCATTTGCTTCAACATGAACCCCACAGAAAGTGTATCGACTTTCAGGTTCGTTTGATTTACAACATCACTAACTACATAAATAGGTTGTCGTGTCATAGTTTCTCATTGACACGACAACTTGAGACCGTGTTTCTTTCAGGGTTTGGTCGCATAACGGAACATGCCTACCACCACAATGAGGATCGACATGACAAACGACGTGGCGGCCAATCCCAAGGCGACTTGTAGTTTCTGTTCGTCATCGCTGGTGAAACTGCCCCGCGTGACAATCTCGCCATCGCCTCCATTGGTGACGCTCGCCATCACCGTATTCATGGCTTCCATATCACTGTTCATGACACTCATTTGGTTCTGCAAATCCGCAATTGTGGCCATCATTTCTTCCAATTTGGCCTGAATATCACTGTCGGATGTGGTACTTCCATCCGCACTGGTTACCACATCCTCGAGTTGATCACGGACATCATCGAGAGCACTTTGGCGTTTGACACTAATGACATAGTCTTCCATACCCTCGATAGATAAAGTATCACTGCCCTCAAATTTCCAAGGCGTGGCATTGCTGTTCAACGCACGGAGTTCGGTAATGGCGTTCAATGAATACGTCTTGATATCTTCCGCAGGCAACAAAAAGCCAAACTCGTCGGCACACGGTTGAATGTAGTCTTCCATGTACATGGCATCCAAGAATGCGAGCAAAAGGCCTTGCTGATCGGCATTGAGGTAGGAAAGATCGGTACGAACGTAAATGTACGTGAAAAGGACCATTGGCCAGGAATATTCACCGGGACGATTGATAAAGGAAACTCCGCTGAAATCACCCGTCGCCTCCGGTGGAAACAGAGAAGCTTGCTCTTCCTGTGACAAACCACCATTTTCCACGGCTTCAATCGCCGTCAAGTATCGTCCATCCAAATTTTCAATGCGTACTTCGGGGATACCGGCATCGACTCCGTGACCCGTTTCAATGTACGCCAAGGCATTTTCATTTTCTTCAATGCACGCCGTCATGCCACCCGATCCGGAGCACGTGAGCACATTTTCGCCATTGGTGATATTTGGCCACGTGGGGAAGGCTCCTACCAAATTCTCGTCATAAATTCCCGGGGCCGCTTGGTACATGTACTGGGGGAGAATGAGAATGAGAGAGAGAGAGAGAGAGAGAGAGAGAGAGAGAGAGATACGCAAAAAAAAAACGAAATGAGACAACTCACAACTCACAGAAATCAAACCATTTTTTCCATATTTTGTCACGCATCAGCCGCACTCACCTCGGTAGCTGTGTTGGTACTACTACTTCCCTCCGCACGACGTGCAACTTTAATAGTCGTATTTCCCGACAATTGCATATTGGGGTTAATGGCGAGAATTTCGGGATGATCCCAACTTTCAATTTCAAACATGTAAATTTTGGCCAGCAATTCACCCGTCAAATTCAAATCTTGTACACCGGGCACACTGTGAAAGAAGGATACTGTTCCGAGGAAGATAGGGAAATGCATCATCCCGACATTCGACGCGTTGAGTGTGGCGTAATGTTCGGCCGTGAGCGGCAAATCGCCACTGGAAAAGTCGTTGACGGCTTGGGGCAGTACCATGAATTCCGTTTGCCCGATGGACGATCCGACGGCACGATAGGTAATGCGAATCGGCGTTTTGCTTTGTGTCGTAAACTGATCAATAATCTTCCAAAAGCATTTGGAAGGATTCGTCGTCCCCGAGCCGTGCAGAGACACCATTTGGGCTTGAGCGCCGGAAACGCTGCAAAGAGCGGCGATGGTGAGAAAGGATTTCCACCAGTTCATCATCACTCTTGCTGATAAGTAAAGGATGAAACAACAGCGAGAGAGAGAGAGAGCGCAAAGGAAGGCTATCCGTATAGTGTAGGAGAGAAGGTGTGTGGCTTTGCACCGTCGCGTACCAGGTATGCGTAGCGTAAAAGGTTTTGTGGCTCGGATTGCCTCGAACAGGGATCCTTCTTCTTATTATTTGCAGCGTAGTAGAGTCACGAGAACCGGTACTCCGAACACCTTAGATACGTAGTACGTGTCGTAGAGAAGGACATACGGACGAGATCTTTCTGGTTTCCATTTTCGAAAAATGAGTCAGTTTATAGCAAGGATGCTGGCCGCACAACGCACATCGTTGACGAGAATGAAAAAAGATCGCGCACCCGATACCCGATCGTTATATCGTTGGTGATGATTCATGATTCAGCTATGGTGTGGATATAATATGGACGATTTGGCGATTGATTCCTGACAAATAAATAAAAACGATAAATGATAATAGAATACTGCATTTGTAACTTTCAAAGAAAACTTTCTACGAAACGAGTGCATCTCTGTTGACTCCTCCTCGCTGAATGATGATGATGATGATGATGATGATGATGATGATGATGATGATGATGATGATGATGATTCTTCTTCGATGAGGAGAGCTGACGACTTTCGTCCGCGACTTTCTACCAGAAAGAGCTTCGTGAAAATGATGTGGAATATCATTGCTTCTATATGAAGATACTGAAGTGATATTTCGTCAACAGTTTGGACACCCTTAGATTTCCTTAATGCTTCATGACTGAAATCCAAAACCCACAATTTTTGAGACCCTACCAGTACTGGTAGTTCCGAATACGTTAGCCATTGGCACACCTGTGTACGTATAAACCCGATACTTTATGCACAACAAATACCTTAAGGTAACATGTTAGTGTATTTATTGCCTTTTTTTGGAATCTCAAACATATGGCAGAGTATCGACGCACGATGGTTAGGAGTGAGTTAGGAGGCGAGGGACCAGGGACACAGTTATAAGCAGGGACGCACTTTTTGGTTGGGACTTGGAAACGATATGTTTCGTGACTGATTTCCAGTCGTGATTTCATTGGCACTCTGAGGAGAAAAAGACATTTTTCCTTCCTCGTACCAGTACTATTATAACTTATAACTTATAATACATACGGTTTCCACTTGAATGACCGCTTTCTACGAAATAGATGATGTTATTGAATGACTTGATTTGATGGATAATGGCTTATGATGTACGTGAAATTTCTCCGAAGCCGAATATTCGTTGGGCCTTTCCTTTATAGGGACGACGTTAAATAAAAAGAGGACCGCGACGGCGCAGATCAACACAAACGACCATGATGATGCTTCGAATAAAACATTTCTTACTTTACGGGTGGAATCTATTATTATTCTTTTCCTGATCATTTGGTTCGTTCCCAGTCAAGCAACTCCTTTGGATGCATTCGATTGTGTCGCGGGAGGACCGGCCGTACAAGGATCTCATGTACCCGTATTATTCGGCTCTCCTACTTTGCCCGCAGGCGGCTTTACTCTTTCGGTAAATGGAGAAGCCGTTGGACGCAATAGCAGCAATCAGGTGACAGTCAATTCGTTGGAGTTTGATATTATTATCACGGGCCGCGAATACCGAGGAATACTCATTCGCGTCGGTGGCGCCGCCGCCAATCAAGTCGTAACGCCCACGAGAGGATTGACGTCGGATGTAGCCATGTGCGGCACCGTCGGTGCTGTAATGCACACCAACAACAACACATTGAAACCTTCGGCGACGGCCCGTATATCGCTGGATGCACCAGTCGTCGATTTGCAAGTGGATCTAACGGTGGTGGTCGTCAACAATAGCACTACAATGGAAAGTAGTTTCTATTACACCGGCCTGACGATTCACGTTGTAGGGGAAAGAGAAAGTCAATCGCCTTCACTTTCTCTCATCGACATGTCAAACGCCTCCGATTCGCCCGTCGACGTACCTTCCGCACTTCCGTCCTCTAATATCCCGAGTTCTCTCCCCACCATCCTTTCACAATTGGATTCTCCCACGACAAGCATCCCAGCGGAATCAGTTGTTGAGATCATTACCCGAAATTCGCAATTACTCGTGTTCGAAGAAGCGGCTACCTCTACCGGGATTCTCAACATTCTGTCGGATCCCTTGGTAAACTTCACAGTATTTGCACCCAACGATAATGCCTTTCAACAAATCGATCCAAAATACTTGGAAAATACGAATTGGACGATTCATTTAAGATCTCTGTTGGCCTATCATGTCGTGTCGCACGCAACCTACTTGACCACGCAACTCACAAACAATCGCGAAGTGAACACGGTTTTGGAGGAGAATGTCGTGGTCTCTATGGATGCACAAGGAGGTCTCACTTTGAGCGGACCTTGGTTTCAAAGTCAAGTACTGCAAGCCGACACAATGGCAGAAAATGGTGCGTTTGATACAGGTTGATCAATCAACCTGGTCTTTATGAATTTGAACGATGATTCGTCGTCTGGGTTCTCATGCATGGAAATTCATTTCATTTCACAGGGGTTGTTCACGTGATGGATTCTGTCTTTTTGCCGCCATTTCTGGAGTTATCGCTACTTGACATCTTAAATACCGAAAACGGATATTTCAGCATGATGATCCAATTAATTGCCAAAGCTGGCTTTGAGGATACACTCACAGATATGAAACAAGAATATACGCTGCTGGCACCAATCAATCAAGCAATCCTTGCTTGGGATATCGACAACATGAATGGATTGAATAATGATATTAGTCTCCTTACTCGGATTCTATCTCATCATGTCATTGAGGGCATTTATCCATCTACTCGTCTGCAAAATCAAGCCAGACTGAAGACAATCGCGGGTACGAACATTACATTGACAGTGGCAGCAAACGGGGCATTTGTCTTAGACGAACGATCTGAAATCATCGGAGTTAATTCTGGCATTGCTGGCAATGGACTGATTCACGTAATTGGATCCGTGCTGTTTCCGCCTTCGTTGGAGATGCTGTTGACAGATGTGCCGTCGAAATCTCCGACCTCAACTACAGTCTCGTCTCAACCAAACCCGCCGACGTTGACTGCACCGCATGAAAAACCTGTGAATCCGCCTTCCCTTTCATCGAATAGAACCCAGATACCCAACCCGGTTGTGCCTGGCACTGAGGCTCCATCTCAAAGCCCAGCGTCTTCACTTTCAAATGCAACAAGTTCTGCCGCCTACTCTCCTTTTACCTTGTTCAATCTGTTCGTTATTTTGCTTACCTTGACTGCGCGAGAAATTTGTACTAATATCTGATCTGAGCGCTGAAAAAGAAGATCCTACGGACTACAGGTACTACCGGCAAGCTTCAAAAACGTCTATTGCTACGATACATTAACTTTTTGTTGGTGGTAGCCCTGCGCCATGAAGCAGCAACCTTGCAACCTTTTCCGATTGCCAGGCAAAAAGGCCGGAACCCAGTTCGTTATGCTTTTATCCTTTATCAGTGGATTGTAAAAATGAAAATCAAATGGTTTGTCGCTTCCGAGACCTCGAGCTCTGATTTCCCATTTCGATCGGATATCTGAATCCTTGACAACATCGTTGCGGGCATCATTTCGAAACGCTCGAAAGAAATCATCGAAACTACCAATATAATGGTTAACAAGAAACGGAGATTTCTCCAGCGTATAAGCCGACTTGTTGCATTGCAGATCTAACGGAAAATGCATATTGACGATTTGATGCGGTACGCCGTCCATCGCGTCAACTATCCCTTTCGGCTGTTTCATTTTATAAAAGTTCCGATACCTGTATCGCAACGTACGGAAAAAGAAAGGGTCGACTAGTCCGGGTTCGTTGTATTCGATATCATCAGGAACGCTGTACAGCTGGTTTGGCGCCATTGTCGTGTACTGCACGCGAGGATAAACAGAGCAGTTTGCTTTGAAAGTTACGCCCTCTTGTTCTGTCAATAAGGTGTTGTTTTTATCCTCAAGCAGTTGGTATAGTTCGGTGATATGACCTGGTTCGCTGGTATTAAGAATTGTGGAAGGAATCACGTCTGGATTAACGCGAAGATATTCATCCGGATCCAAAATAAGCGTCCTTCTGATACCCATCTCTACGGCGTGCTCATGACACTTTTGAACAAACAACAGTTGACGTTGTTCGTGCCTTTCTAATGCCGGTGATATTTTCTTCCATTTAAACCGAAAAACTACAGGGGTGTTAGCCCAATTGGGAGGCAAGTAGTCATCGTCTTCCCACTCGATAAAAGTAATAACATTCTTCCATCGTTCCAATAACTCTGTTGGACGCTCTTTTGTCTTGGGATCGTAAGCGATAATGATAGTCCGCAACGGAAGTGCAAAGTAGTGATAGGCAATCCATTCGGCAAGTCGGTGATTCTGATCCAAAAGAAGCAGGCAACCTGCGAAAGATTCTTCGCGAGAGAACGGAGGAAGTTGAATGTCCGCGACATCTTTTGCTCTCTGTTGCTCCCTTCTCCTTGTGTTGCGCTTGGAAATATGAGAAGTGATCAACAACTTAGGCAATAGCTCTTCAGGTTGCAAGGTTCTTTCCTCGTGTGCGTGTACTATCACCTCAATGCCCGACAAATCAACAGCGCATAAAAGAATTCTTAGGCCAACCAAGAGTGTTACGAAGGTAGCAAGATGAAAGCGACGGCGCTTCTCTTCCCTTTTCTGCATGGCAAGCCGTTCGTATTGTGCTTTAGAGACACGGAGTAATGAGCAGTCATTAAAAGGCAACCCGAAGAGATGCCAACTTCGTCGACGATAAGGAAAACTTTCAGGGATACCGAACAAGCAGGGCTCGATCTACCAAGGTTATGAAAGTAAACGACTTGAAAAACAACACAGAGAACAGAGCACAGAGCCTATGATACGAAGAGTCAAAAGTTGATTTTTTCCTATGAAATGTCAGAGCAGTTTGTTTGCTTCTGGGTAGTTGATTTTTTTGCGATGGTACCTGGTAGATGTGTCGATCGCTCATCGCTGATAATGACCCCTGACGATCTTCCATCTACCTACTTTCCTACTTCGTATGCCTGATGCCTGACGTCGGAGGCTGTGACCTGTGAGCCCGCATAGCTTACTACATACTAGATACGCAGGATGCGAATTCGGATGTCTACAACATGGCATAGTGCGAGACGCGAGACGCACATGGAGTATGGAGTACTGGAGTACCGTATAACAAGTTATTTAAAATGCCAAACAAATGCCAGAATGCCTGCTTCCAGTTTTTTTTACATTTCAGTACCAGGTATTCAGTAAACATTGATTAAAGTCTAACGATACAACAGTACAGCCCAAATATGAAAACTGAGTAGACTAAGTCTATGATGCAGGACATGATGCCACTACCTGAAACGAACTATGGAGTATTTTGTTTTAGCTTTGATAAGGAAAATGAAAAACAAATACAACGTCAATTACATCATCAGCAGAGAGTTCAGGGAGAGCCGAGATCGAAATAGCTGAACCAGTAACGACGGCGCCATTAGTACCCAAAAGCCTTCTCATCTTTTAAGAAATCTTCGTGACAAAGAGAGGCGAAGGTTTTCTTGTTGAGCTTTCTCATACTTTGACGCGCAACAGATAGAGCACTGAGAACATGTTTTATACTAGGGCTTTCCGCATGGGTAAACTCGCTCGTAGACGTATTTGTGTCATTTGGAAACAAACAATAGGGGCGACCAGAATAGTTTCAAAACCCGTTCGAGTCAACCATTGTCAATCTTAGGTTTTCCGTAAGTTATGAAGGGTGACTTTTAGTTTTAAAGATTCAAGTTCAATACCCTTATACCGGTGTCTCGGAGCAAGACTTCTGCAACCGCCTCGGATTGCCAGGCAAAGAAGGCAGGCACCCAGTTCGTAATGCTTTCGTCCTTTACCAAAGGATTCCGGAAATGAAAATCAAAGGGTGATCATGGCCTCGCCCACGAGATCTCATTTCATATCGCAAATTCAGATCAGCGTAATTGAGTCCGTCATTTCGAGCATCGCTGTGAAATGCATGCAAAAAGTCGCCAAAGCTTCCAATGTAATGATTGATGAGAAAAGGAGATTTGTCGAGTGTAAAAGCTGACTTGTTGCATTGCAGATCGAGCGGAAAGTGTAAATTGACGATCTGATGGGGCACGTGGTGCATGGCATTGAGGATAGCTTTTGGATGCTTCATTTTGTACATATTCCGATACCTGTAACGCAGCGTGTTGTAATAGAAAGAATCGACCAGTCCGGTTTTACTGTATTCGATATCTCTGGGAACACTGTAGAGCCGGTTTGGTGCCATTGTCGTGTATTGTACGCGAGGATATACAGAGCAGTTCGCTTTGTATGTTACGCCCTCTTGTTCTTTGAACAAAGTGTTGTTGTGATCTTCGAGCAACTGATACAGCTTTGTGATATGACCTGGTTCACTGGTGTTGACAATTGTTGAAGGAATAATGTCCGGATTGATGCGAAGATACTCATCTGGATCCAAAAGAAGTGTTCGTTGAATACCCATTTCCACAGAACGCTCATGGCACTTTTGATAGAACGAGAGCTGTCGCTTTCTGTGCGCCATCAGTGAAGGCTTCTGTTTTTGATCAGGTACCAAATGACGTGTCCAGTTGGCCGGCAAATAGTCTGCGTCATCCCACTCAACGATGGTGATAACATGTTTCCATCGTTTAACTAATTCTGTTGCACGGTCTCTTGTCTTGGGGTCGTAAGCAATAAATAAAGTTCGTAAAGGAAGCGCAAAGTAATGATAGGCGATCCACTCGGTCAATCGGTGGTTCTGATCTAAAAGAAGCAGACAACCTGCGAAAGACTCTGTTCGAGAGAACGGAGGAGCTTGAATATCGATAGGGTCTACTGTAGATTCGAACTCGCTTTGCAGGTTCCTACCATGATGATGTAAAGAATTCGGAGTGTCGCCTCTCAATAAGTAAACAAATTCTTCATCGAAAGAATGATTTTCTTCGGAATACGATTCCATTTCCAATTCGAATTGCATTACAACGAACGCATCGAGAAGGCAACCGAAACAGAGAGCTATTATTACTAGTAGACCCAAGACGAACTTTAGTTTGCTTTCTTTCCTCTTTCTTCGAGTAAGCAAAACAAACTCATGGTGTTTGAGATCGCTGAACGGGAATAGATACAACATGACAGAGACGGTGTTGATTGTGATCCAAGTTGTTTTGCTTTGAATATGGAAAGCGTACCGCGCGCTTTGCCGAAACGATGAGGAAAATGAATGAGAAGGATGAGGCGAAAAATAGGTTGGTGATGATGTGCGCACTTGGAGTGTGCTTTTTGTACAGAGTTGACTTTGAAACCCGCGTGCGTTTGTTATACAACGGGCTAAATTTTTCAAACATTAGATGCAAACCAACAGATATAACCCAAAATGTAAAGCGTTCCAATAAGTGAAAGCCCGCAAACGATCATTATCTACTTTAAACCTTGCTGTCGTTCGTCAGTCTTGATTCGTAATGTTTCATTATGAGATGCCTACTGACCGAAACAATAATTGTTGGAACGTAGAGAGTAGTAAAACAAGCAAGTTGCTCCCTCTACTCTCCCCTCTCCGAGATTGGTAAACTGAGAAACTCGCAATCTCGGTCCGACTCCGTCGACCGCATTCGAACAACACCGTAAACAGTAACAGCTTTTTCTTTCTTCGTCAACACACATTTCCAGTGAGTCTGTGGCATTTATCGCCTCTCCACTTTCCTTTATTTCTTTATTCTATTCCTTCGTCGCCTTCTAACGGCCGAAGAAAGATCATCGCATCTTTCGAGGAGAAGAAAAGCCATTGGTCAAGACCTGTCGAATCGGAAATAATTACGATGCATTCCCTATCGTATTCTGTTTTTCTTTTCGCTGCGATTCCCATACAAGGCTGAGCGTAACTGGGTTCAAAAGTTATGATGAAGCGAGTAGACTGTGTCGTTCGAGCTCTCGATGTGCCTGCTCATACATTACAAAGTAGCAACTGACGAATCTTCAACGATGAAATACAGCCGGATCTTGATGGAAAGAAAATTTGATGGCGGAAATATTCAGGTGATACACTTGATTCGGTGCGATATCGGCATACCGAAGATCTACAGCCATGTGAGTTATTTATTACTTAAAGAGGTCCATCACTCAGGGAAGAGTGCAGACAAAGATCGCCACTAAGCCGCATAGCTGCTAAGGCAAGCAATGTTGCTACCCTGTCGCTATCAGAACCCTATTCAGTTGATCAGGAGTTGCTCTTATCACTTGAAAGCAAGGAACTTTTGACGAGAACACTTATTTCGTGAGACGCCGATCGTGACATGGGTCACCCTTTTATGTTTTAGCAGGTACTTTATGCCCGATCATGCGTTTGGTCCAACAGCCCATTTTCAACATTTGAACAGATAATCTTTTTACTCATCATGATGAGAAGAAAATGGATTGGCCTTGCCAAGATATTTCTTCTTGGAACGGCGGCGGCCCAAACGGCGATGACGACGCATTCCCCCTCAGGTTGTACACACTATCATGCCAAACGTCGCTTCCGTTTCGGTAACATCCGGCCCGGTGTCGGCTGCCGATCTAAAACCAAGGACAGGAACGCCATTTATTGCACCCTCCATCAGTCCAAGCAATTTTCTTTCGACGACATCAATCACAGCCCAGCCAGTGGTATCTGGAATACTTCAATCGGGTAGTATCCAAGAGAACTCCTGTTTTCGGCTAATGATGTCGGGAGTTCTTATTGCGGCTAATTTGCTGTTTGCGTAGAATGTCGCTCATTGTTCGACAAAATAATTCTTCATTAAGTTTACCTAGATTGCATTTATTGTGTCGAAACAGTTCTACTCTGATAGCAGACAAACTGCGCTAGTCGCATAAGACATCGACCTATTCATCGTTTCGTCAAATAGGTCAACATGATTATATTAGCTACGGTTTAGAATAATAATGCTGGCGGTTCCTATCCCATGCATTGTGCAAACATCTTATTCTAAGTTCCTGCGAATGTTTGACTCGTCGTTTTAGGCAGATGGTTTAAGGATAGATGGAGGCCCCTGGCACCGTTGGTAGACCAGAAAAAAGAAGTTTGACAGAGGAGGGCAGTAATGAAAGCACAAAGAATTCGTCGTAGCAGCATGTCCCGTTTTATTTAGGAGAGAAGCCGCCCGAGTTGGGACAATGCAGTTCACGCGCTCGATCGTGATCTTGCACTTATGATAACTTTTGTAAAAGATTTAAGGTACAGTCTCCGATGCATTCATCACTTATACATCATTGTCAACCGAATTCGGAAAAGCCTCACCACGAATCAGAGTATTATGGAGACATTGGAGAAGAGACAGCGAAGGCCTTGAGGGTTCTCAATCAAGCACAAAAAACAAGATGTATTGACGGCCCAATTCTCTTATTATTTGCATCGGTCTGATGTATCAAAAACTCTGCTGATAACATGCTGTTTCGACCAATCCTCCTTTCTCTCTTGCCCATGATGGCTCTCGCTTCTGGTGTCAGTCATCACAACAAGATCGAATACGACTACATGGATCCATCTCGTGGTTACAAAGGCGATACCGTCGAAAGGTCTCAAGCGGTAACATCTCGTTACCCAGATAAGCATCAGCCACCGTCCCATTCTCGCAAAAAGGGTTCTGGTGACAAGAAACGTATCAAATCTCACCATTCTCGCAAAGACCCCGTAAAAAAGCATCGCGCTCCCTCCCACAAAATTGACCACAAGGAGAATACGATTTTATCCCCGACTTCCGAAGACGACTACGTCGCTCAAGAACACGCGACGCCTTCCCCTAGCAGCAAAACGGGTCATTCTACAGACAGAAAGCGCAGGACACCTGCCCCTAGTAGTAAAGCTGGTCATTCCAAAGACAGAGAGCGCAAGACACCTGCCCCTAGCAGCAAAGCGGGTCACTCCGTTGACAGAGAGCGCAGAACGCCTGCCCCCAGCAGCAAAGCCGGTCATTCCGTTGACAGAGAGCGCAGAACGCCTGCCCCCAGCAGCAAAGCCGGTCATTCCGTTGACAGAGAGCGCAGAACGCCTGCACCTAGCAGCAAAGCGGGTCATTCCGTTGACAGAGAGCGCAGAACGCCTGCCCCCAGCAGCAAAGCCGGTCATTCCGTTGACAGAGAGCGCAGAACGCCTGCACCTAGCAGCAAAGCGGGTCATTCCGTGGACAGAGAGCGCAGAACGCCTGCACCTAGCAGCAAAGCGGGTCATTCCGTTGACAGAGAGCGCAGAACGCCTGCCCCCAGCAGCAAAGCCGGTCATTCCGTTGACAGAGAGCGCAGAACGCCTGCACCTAGCAGCAAAGCGGGTCATTCCGTGGACAGAGAGCGCAGAACGCCTGCACCTAGCAGCAAAGCCGGCCATTCCGACACGGACCGCAAAACTTCGTCCCCTACTGATAGATCCTCTGCCACGGAATACCCGACGCTCTCCCCAACTGATACAAGAGGCTCCACTGAAGCGCCCGCCAATGGATCGTTTGATACGGAATATCCGACGCTCTCCCCAACTGAAGCTTATGGTTCCATCGATAGGGATACAGAAGCTCCAGTCGAACCGGGAGTTACTCCATCACCCACTGTTGAAAACACTTTAACTGACATTCCAACTCCATCTTATTTGCCCACTATCACACCCACGGCTCAAGATACATCCATCACGGTTACAGGGGACTCTACAATTTATGATGTGATTCAACAGGATGATGATTTGGCAACGTTGGTGACGCTTGTCGACACAACAGGCATGGACGAGTTGTTGTCAAACAATTCTGTGGCTCTGACGTTATTTGCCCCAGTTAACAATGCCTTGGTGGACACACCTGCGTATATGTTGACGGAAAACTGGCGAGTTCATCTAACATGCATTCTTTTATTCCACTTGTTGCCGTACCCCGCCACGTCTGATGTGTTCGTGGACGGATTCAGCACGGAAACAATGTGGGGAGAAGCCATTTACTTTACAAGGGACTCCGCTAACTTGCGCAGTAACCACATCGATATTTATGTCAACGGCTTTGCCTTTTCTGACAACCCAATCCTCGAATCCAACTATGCTGCCAGCAACGGCTACGTTCATAAAGTTCGTGACTTGATGTTCCCGACCTTCATGACACAAACACTGCTCGATGTTGTCAATGGCTTGGAGAGCTTGACGACGTTGTCCGAGTTGGTAGCCTCAGTGGGAGCCGAAGATGAGTTGACGGCCATGAATCGAACCATGTTCGCTCCAACTAACGAAGCATTCGCCGCCATTCCCAGTGATGCCTTGTCCACTCTCACAAGCAACCCCGAGGCCGTGCGTACCGTTCTGTTGTATCATTTGTGTTACAATGTGTATCCTGACTTTTTGCTGGAAGATGGAGATGTTCTTGAAACAGTGCTTGGACCGACGCTAGAGATTAGTCTGGTCAACGACAGCCCTTTGGTGAATTCAGAAGCAAGCACTTTACAACCGAACGTCCTCGCACGTAACGGACTTCTACACGTGATTGACACGGTTCTTATTCCACCGGTCGAACCCGAAGACGCTTCCGACGTTCCCTCCGATGTTCCGTCTGACTTTCCTTCTATCGGCGTCGATCCGCAAGACATTCCTACAATATCTCCACAACCGTCTGACTTGGCATCGGATCTTCCCTCCGATTTTCAATCCGATATTCCCTCCTCAGTCGATGTAGAACCTGAAAATGTCCCCACAATGTCTCCTTCGGTAATTTCCGACGTTCCTTCCGATATTCCCTCTGTGATTACTAATTTGGATCCAGAAAGTATCCCAACGATGTCTTTGCAACCTTCCACAGATGCTGCTGCGGATACTCCTTCGGACGTTCCCTCTTTATTGCTTGTTGAACCGGAAGGAGTTCCTTCTACAGCTCCACAGGCATCAACTATTCCTTCTGATATCCCGTCTTCTATCCCAGTGGAAGTGGAAAGCGTCCCTTCTACAGCTCCGCAAGTTTCGACTATTCCTTCGGACATTCCCTCGTCGATCCCTGCCGAGCCACAAGAAGTTCCTTCTACAGATCCTCAGGCGTCGACTATTCCGTCCGACATTCCCTCCATCAGCAATGTCGAGCCGGAAGCTGCACCCACCGTGTCACCTCAACCTACGGTTGTTGCATCGACCATTCCTTCCGATGTACCATCTTTGGCGAAAGGAAATGAGACTATTGCAAATGTGACGGCATTGAATACGACTTCACGTCAAGACGAAGTGTCGGGCGAGCCAGAAAGTGGCGCGGCGTCGTGGTCGAATGGATCGTTGCTGTTATGGGCGTGCGTTTCTTTCCTTTTCGGATGAGCGACTGACAAGGCTTGCGAACCCGTTCATGAATGTTGATTGAAAGAGTTTCAGTAGTAAAAAATAATAAAGTAAAAGAATGAACCAAGGACTGCAACTGGATCCAGTAATTCAAAGTATACTTTGTAATAATTACACGCGTTGTTGCGTCGCAAAAATGAATATATCCTTCAGTAAGGTTCGATTTCGGGACTGAAATCCAGTCGCGATGAAAACCAGCCAACACTTTGGAGCTATAGTACTCTCATTATTTTCATGACTGAAAAATGCAGTCAGGGAAAAACGTTCACACACGCCAAGATTTTTTTTATTACCGCGCAATGAGATGCATCCCTCGATAATATTCATTCGACTGGCGAGAGCGTCTTTGCTGCTCTTTGAATGTAATCATCGAAGACACGTATCATTCTTCTTCGTTTTCTATTTGACTTGAAGTATCACTTCAAACGCAACTATCTTGGATAAGCCAGCGAAAGACAGCTGAAATGGACGAGCAGGGATCCTATTGTGAGGAAGAAGAGCTTTGGGAAGAGCCGCTGGTGTTCATTCCGCACAATTTACCCTCAACTTCTCGATACAAAGAGCTTCAAAAGGAGTTATGCGGGCGCAATGAAACACGGCTCTTTGCTTTTTCACGAGAGATACACAGTATCGTTGACATTGATTGGGAAATGTATCTCGAAAACGACATCAATCCCGAAATCATGATTTATTTTGACAATGCAACCTTTCTTCGTGTTTCCGATGATTCTCGAGGAAAATTTGTCATCAAGAAACGGGCCTTTGTCTTTTCCATCTATATTGGTGGCAATTCGACTGACTATCTGGACTGCGCGGTGTTTGGGAAAACGGATGCCGCGATTTTAGAGACAGCCACTTTCGTGTGCTCACTCCCGCAACCGGAACATCCCAAAGCATCGCTTCGTTTTAATCGATCTTTGACCGATTGTACCAGCTGCTTTCCCTTTATTGTGGATTTTGCCGCATTGCGAGAGGATCAGCTGCTTCAAATCTTGGAAACGAATCCCAAGAAGCAAGTGGAGCTGGAAATTGGAAGTTGGAGTCTGGAACAGGCCAAGATTCTAACGTCACGGCCGTTTCCCTTGAGTCTGAAGCTGACTCGAGCACGAGAAGGCTGGACAGGCGTTGGACCGAAAGACGATGGCACCGAGTTGATTGATCTTTTGGAGAAACGTCAATCACGCTTTGGTTCTTTGCCGTACACTGCACGGAACACGGAAAGATGACTATGAGTCACAGCAACCTTGTACGGCTGATGAAACTGGATGGAATATTCGACAAGCTCATTGTTGGCTCGCTCTGCGGTGCAAGTATGTTTCTTCCATTCACTGCCAAGGCAGATGTGGTGGAATACGAGATTGACGTCCGGACCTTCCGGCCACGTGACTTCGACTCCCTAATCATTGAGACCAAAAACCTCACTCTCATGTTCTTTGCGGGTCATTCGAACATTTCGGGTGAAGAGATGGTTTCGTTTCTCCATCGTGCGGCGCAGTTGGGTCATTTTGAAGGTTTGGGTATTTCATCACTGCGCTATCGACAGAATGATGCAGCACCTACTGTGCAAGCATTGATTCAGGCAATCAACGGTAACCCCAAGTTGACCCGTTTGAGTTTGCTAGGAATGAGTTTTTGTTCACTTCGGGTCCTCATTTGCAGGATTTCTTCCGTGCTATCGCAGAGCACGACAGTCTCCATTCAGTGACGTTGCACCCCTATCCGCCAGTATCCGGGCTGCACTTGGAGGACGATGAATATGACCGATTGTGTCAATCTTACTATTCCGCGCTGGAGGGGCTGATTTCCCGTAACCGGAAACTCATCGTTGTGAATGATTGGGGCGATAAGATTACCAATGGAACCACCATCGACGAACTCTATTCTCAGAATTACATTTATACCCGATGGACGAAGGTTGCGGGAGAGCCTACCTCTGTGCGACCATGGCTGGTGGGAATGGCGTTGACAAACTGCGCTTCCAAGAACTTTCAATACAATATGCAGTTGCTAACATTTCACACGGACATGCTGTGCGAGATGCTTGACGACATGAACCTAGATGTTTACACCGGTGCTTCACGATAGGAGGAATCATCAATCAATTGATCAAGCATCTGGCGATAATGAATAATGACGACGAAACGAAAGCTCTTTCGACGCGAACGACGAGAATTCAACCTTGGTATGCCGCAAATAGAAAAACTTGAGAGAACGTTGATGAGAGAGAGATAGACCGTCGTCTTTTGAGAATTCATAATAGATTTGTCCATAAACTATAAAGATTAGCTACGATCAAGCGAAATTAGAAAGCTATAGCCTTACTTACACTCGGTACAACGTAGCACCAAATGTGTGCATGCAAATATATCCAGAACACGGCTCACACCTTGCCGAGAGACGGAAACGTTTTTGTTCCAGTTCTACCTTGAAGGTGTTGGTCGCGGTTTTGGATCTATAATGGAGGATGATTTTTTAGTCGGCGCGTGATAATCGAATCAAGTACGATGAGCGCGAGCAGAGATGTAGCAAGACGCGCCACGATTTCGCGACGATCAAGCCTAATTCTGGCATTTCTCTCTGCGACTTGTCGCTTCAATAAATCGATAAAATATAATCAAGCAAGCACAATGAAAAACACCATCAGTTGACTTCGATCATCAGACTACTCGCTCCTTCAAATGTTTTTACCACATCTCAGATAGTGTTTGGCGACCCAGTCAACAGGATTGTAACTGATTAGTGACTTTCAATATACGTTCACTCAGTCGGTTTCGAGGCACTGAAATGAGCATCCCCAAGCCAACTTTTTCGAATAACAACAAGGTCATTACTTTCTTAAAGTGTGCTAGTTTCAACAACGTAAGAGAGGCCAAGTATTGTTGCGTTGTTTCAAGAGACTCACAATTATTCGACGGACGCACAACTTTGAAAGCCCTAAAACAACAAGCTTGCGTTCGATCGAAGACATTTTAACGAGTCCACACAAGTGCTAAGGTATCACCTGTTGCTTTTGAAAAAACGCCACCCTTGCCGTGAAGGATGCACGACTATGGAAAGGAGTGAGATAATTACATATAACCGCACTCACTGTCATCCGAAACCTCGCCAAAAACTTGCTTATTCTTCCCCTTTCAACCACATCCGGGCAAATTGCGCGTTCCTCAGCAAGATACAGTGATGTTTTGGTGCTCATCTTATCATTGAAAAGAAATATAATTAACTGTCTTTTGACATTCATCAGCAGGCGTTTTGTTGCGCGTCCTTTTTTTTTGTTGTTCGTCGCATTTTTCTCCTTCTCATGACTAAATGCAGTCGTGGAAAGTTGATGGTATACTTTGGTGCTGTTACAGGTAAGTGAATACGGAAGAGGACGGTTTTGCAAAAAATTTTCCGACGTAACGAATCCAAGTACGGTACCGGTACCTATTGCAAATTGCTGCTGAAGCTTATTCATGGTTATCAAAGCAAATGTAATTTACCTGATTTCGCAGTTCGAACGGGGGTGTTGTAGCAGTCCCCAGGTCGGATTCATCCCAACTCATGACAGAAAACCGAAAATCAGTCCTGAGGAATTCATCCTGACTCATGACTGAAAAGCAGTCCTGTGGGAAGGGAGTTCACACTTTGGGTTATACATTGTACAGAATGAATAGTTTTGGTATTAAACAGTTTTCCTGATTCCAGCTTCCAGTTTCCCTTTTTGTTTCTACGAAGAAAGTTAACTTTCTACTCTACACTTATAATTTTATTTATGTGTGGTCATTGATCGTTTGTTTTCAACGGAAAAATGGTCAGTCATTTCGATCGTGCGATTTTGAAAGCCGTTACTGAATCCGATCATTTATTTGTTATTTGTAATTAAGCTGCGACAGTCGATCTAGCCGTTGTGCTTCTTTGTTATGAATCAATGTGTACATTGAACTGAGTCAGTCCCACTCACTTCTCTGGCGATCTCAAACTCGAAATCGATGTTTTTATGATCGTCATCGACGACTCATTTGTATCTTTTTCGACCAAAATTGCATCACGATGAAACTCAATCTTGCTAGCCTCTTTCTCGCCACTTCGGCTATCTCTGTCGTTGCTCAAGATCAGACTATCGTCGACTTGGCTGTTGCGACTGAAGATTTGAGTACATTGGTCTCTGCCGTGCAAGCCGCCGATTTGGCGGAAACATTATCCGATCCGGCCGGTACTTTTACCGTCTTTGCTCCGGTAAATTCTGCTTTTGAAGGAGTTGACCCCAAGTATTTGACTGAACCGTGGAAGGCTCACTTGACAGACATTCTCTTGTTCCATGTCTTGGGCTCTGAAGTCTTTTCTGCCGATGTTACTGACGGTTTGCTCATCACGCCTTTGAACGGCGATAACTTTACGGCTACGGTAAATGACACCGGCGTCTTTCTCGGATCGGATCTCTTCTCTTCGCAGGTCACAACGGCTGATGTGGATGCCTCCAACGGGGTTGTTCATTTAATTTCTGCCCTACTGGTTCCTAGTTGGATGGCAACGACGCTTGCCGACATTGCGGCGAATGTCGAGGGCTTTGGCAGCGTCGCGACCTTCATCACGCAAGCTGGTCTTGAAAGTGAGATCGCTGCCGAGAATCGCACCATCTTTGCCCCGAACGCCGAAGCTTTTGCGGCTATTTCACCGGATCTCACCGCACAAATTGTGAATGACGAAAGTCTCATTGGAGTTGTCTTGAAGCATCACATTGTTGAAGGTGTCTGGTCGAAGGCTGCGCTCACCGATGGCCTCGAGCTTACCACTTTGGATGGAAACCCGCTTATCGTTAGTGTCTCTGGTGACAGTATCATGGTGGATGAATCGGCTGTGGTTGGTACGTGCCGACGGTCCCTGAACCGCCTGACTTTACTATTTATCGCACCCTTTTATACTCATGCCCTAACTCTTTGCTTGTTTGCTCTCTTCGATCGCTATCAGAATACGACTTCCTAGCTACAAACGGCGTTAGCCATATTATTTCTACCATTCTCTTGCCACCCAGCTTGGCATCCGGCAACGAAACCGAAACTACCACTGCTCCGGGTGCTATGCCGGTCGAAACGCCAGTGGCGGAACCTACCACAGATGAGGAAGGCTCGGCTGCCCCTGGTGCTACGCCGGTCACCGCACCTGTTGCCGAACCAACCTCTTCCAGTGGAGTGTTGGCCTTGGGAAGCGCCTTCTCCGTGATTTCTGCTGCGTTTGCTCTCTACTAAAGAGACGAGGATAAGGCCAAGTTGCATCTTGTTGGTTATAACAAACTTAACAGATATGATTGAACTATGTATGATGCTTTTATTTTGTGTAGCTTGAATAATTTTCTGGATGGTTTATCATGATACCCGTAAAACACGCTACCTAGAAGAATGCTAGGACACCACCAACGACGAACATCCAACCTGCACTTAATGCTAATGCATTGGATTGTGTCGGAGCTGGAGGGTTAACAGTGACCGTAGGAGCCGCAACTGGAGCTTCCGATGCAGACTCCATCGGACTTTCTGTGTCACCGGCTTCTGAGGTCGGCAAAGCAACATCCATGGTCGGAGAGGCGACAGGAGCTTCGGTGGTTTGATTTTCCACGGGCATCGTCCGCATCGGTACCTCAAGAACTCCACCAAGACTATGTCCAATTCCATTCGATGCAATTTGATCTCCTTGTTGAACGACAACTTGATTCAGAGAACCTACGGCAATCACTTGCTTGGTACCTCCATTGTCCACGACCGTGAAATTCATTGTTTCCCCGAGTGCTGTCATGACCTGAAGACCATCTACAATCAATGCGGAGGGATAACAACCAATGATGATATGATACAGCACCAAATCATTGCGAAAGCCGGGGTTATTGGCAACTTGCGTCACTAGATCGTCGGATAAAAGATCAAATGCTATATCCGATGGGGCCAGGATGGTCCGGTTTTCCTCGCGCAGTTCGTCTTCTAACCCAGCTTCGGTAATGAGTAGTCGAATCTGATCAAATCCGATCAAAGATGTCGACAGATCGAACAAATCATAGTTCAGCGCAGCCGGTAAAAAGTACTTATTTACAATGTGAATGATACTGGCACCGCCGATGATATCCGGAGTAACGACTTGAGCCCCAAAAAAGACGTCGCCGCTGAAGGTGATTCCTTGATCATTCACTGTAGCAATCAGCACATCGCCGCTAATTGCTTCAAAGGAAGCAAAGTCGGTAATATTGCTCGAAGGTACCGCACCTTCCACAATGTGCATCTCCAAAAGCGATTGCAAATGTACTACATAATTCGGTGTCAAGTACTCGGCGGGCAAACTCTCTAGCGCGGCATTATGAGGAGCAAAGACAGTCAAACTCGAGTTCGGAGAAGACAAGTACTCTTCTAATCCGGCTAAACCAATAGCTGTGCCGAGCGTCGACAAATCGGGTGTATTCGCGACGGCATCGAGAATGGAGGCATCTTGTGCCGTTGTAGTAGCCATTAACGCTGCGAGAAGTGAGAGGAAAAGCTTCATCTTTTAAAGAGAAACTAGTGTATCGTAGATCGTTGTTGATTTTTGCAATCGGTTTTTGCTTTGCGTTATTGTTGTTGTTGTCGCTCATTTTGCCGCTGGGCTGAAATTTGAAACCTTGAACGGATAAAACAGGCCAGAGCAGTGTGTGTGCTTAGGGAGAACAGTACCGCACTGACTATTCGATAAAAAAACATCACCGGTAAGACATATTTGTCGGGATTCGTAGTTAGGATGAATATAGCTGTCAGCTTAATCTTATTCTGCTCAATAATTGTGAAGTTCTCGCCAAGCGTTGGCACTTCTACTTAGTGGTATCCCCGTTTTGGGAATTCAAATTGTAATGAATGCCTTTTCGACCAGAGGCAAAGTATCAGGAGATTGAATGACTTCCCCAACGTCGGCATATTTTTTTCCGTGTTTGACATTGAAAACTACGAGCAAAAAGAAATTGCAGTACACCATTTTCTAACTAATTTAGTGCTGCTGAGCTAATACGAAGTAGTCTATTTTAGTAAAATACACTCTGATCAATAATGCCTTCGAGCATCTTGTCTTCAAGAGGAATGTTAACCGCCTATATTCTTCCATTACAAAAATTTAACAAATAAAAGAGATGACCACAAAAACACACGAAAGGGAACTACCAACCAACCAAGCCCCAGATGTCGCGGAAGGTTCGGCAAAGGGAGGAGGTCCGATGGGTGGTTCTGTTGTCGGTGGCGATGGAGTTGTCGGACTAGATATCGGCGCTGTAGCGGGGGCCGTAGTGATAGAAGAATCAGGAGAACCGTTCATAATATCCGATGGGGGGAAGGGTTTGGTTATCTGCCAAAAGAGATGGCTCTAAAAGGCCGTCAAGACTATAAGCGATGCCATTGTTGGCAATCCAATTCGTGCTGGGATCGATCGTTGCATTATTCACGAGCCCAGTTACCGTGAATTGCGCGGTTTCGCCTTCACCAAATACTTCAAACTGAAGCGAACTACCCAACGCTGTCATGACCTCGATACCATCGAAAAGGATTTCTCGCGGATAGCTACCTAGGATCACATGGAAAAGGACAATGGAATCACGCAGTTCTGCATTTGTTGATAAACTCGCCACGAAATCTTCCGGGACAGTCACAAAAGCGGCATCCGAAGGTGCCAGAATGGTACGGTTCGCCACTGTAAACTCTCCTTCAAGACCCGACTGTGTAACAAGCCCGAGGAAGGTGGCAAAGGCGGAGGATTGAGTCGCCAAATCGTACAAGTTCAAAGTCAGAGCTTGAGGGAAAAAGAATCGATCAACCACATGCAGTACAGCGTTATTGGTGCGAACAAGATCCGCAACAATAACTCGGGAGTTGTTAAACGCCGGTCCACTCAGTAAGACGGTCGTTTCATTGACCGTGGCCGAAACACTTTCGCCGTTCAACATCGTAAGTGACATTCCGTCAGAGATGCTGGCGGTTGTGAGCGGAATTCCTTGTATGATATGATACTCCAGGATGTACTTTAAATGCGGAATAAAACCGGGCGTCAAATACTTTGGAGGTAATCTCATAAAGGCTGCGTTGATGGGAAGGAACGCTGTCAGATCCGGCGTCGAGTTCAAGAAATCCACGAGACCTGCGGCGTTTATAGCCGTCGCCAACGTGGACAGATCTGTCGTCAAAACGACTGTATCATACAAGGACAAATCACCGGGTTGCGCTGGTACTAGGGTAACTGTATCTGACGTAGGAAGAGGAATCGTCGTCACAATTGAGATAGGAGCGGGCACCGGAACCAAAGTCGTGATTGGAATTGTTATAGGAGTAGCAATCGGCGTACCTGGCATTGCAATTGGTACCGTAGGAGTAGGAACCAGCGAACCAGGAAGCGTAGGCGTAGGGAAAAGCGTACCAGGCAGTGTTGGCGTGGGGAGTGTCGGAACTGGCATAGTTGGAGTGGGAAAAGTCGGAACAGCCAAAGGAGGAGCTTCTAATACCGCATCCACAGTGTGAGCCACTCCGTTGGCCGAGATCAGATTGGAAATTTCGAAAGTAGCATTGTTGAAGGGTCCAATGGCCGAATATTGGGTGAAACGACCACCTCCACTGACTCCCCAATCGAAGTGGATTTCCGGACACCGTCATCACTTCCATACCGTCAACAATTATTTCCAAAGTAGGATAACTCCCAATGATGATATGATACAGCAGAATCGAATCACGAAGTTCCGCATTCGCCGATACTTCCGCAACATATTCGGGCGGCAGGGCGGCAAAAGCAACATCGGAAGGTGCCAATACCGTGCGATTTTCCGCAGTTAACTCTCCTTCAAAACCCGACTGCACCACGAGATTCAGAACATTCTCAAAGCCAGGTGCTTGACCGGTCAGATCGTACAATGTATAAGTAAGTAATTCCGGTAAAAAGAATTGATCGACTTGATGTAGAATGCCTGTCGTACTGGATTGATCCGCTACAACAACTCTCGCGTCAGAAAAAGCGATCCCACTCAATAAAACACCCGCTTCATTCACAGCAGCCGAAATGCTTTCGCCATTGAGCATATCGATCACCAAACTGTCCGTAATACTGGCCGCCGGCAATACCGAGCCGGACACTACATGATACTCTAACAAATACACTAAATGAGGAGTAAAGCCCGGCGTCAAATACTTGGCCGGCAACAACTGCAAAGCAGCATTGGTAGGAGCAAAGAATGTGAGATCGGGTGTTGTCGTGAGATACTCTTGCAAACCAGCCAAGCCAATAGCGGTCGTCAACGTCGAAAGATCGGCATTGGCCGCCACTGTATCGTACAGCGACAAGTCTTGTGCTGTTGTGAGGGACAACAAAGAAGACGTCAACGAAGTAAGAAGAAGAAGCTTCATTCTTTGAGGTCAGGATGATGGTTTGTTTGCTTCCTCGTCTTCATTCGTCTTGGCGAAGAAACAAATAATATTATAGATGCGCATAATAAATGCGACGACAAAAGGGGAGGAAAGAGGAATGCGCTATAGGCAATTGATAATTGATACGTAGTACTCCGTAACTCTTTGCTGACCTACACTGTTGTATCTTGTTAAAGCATTCGTTCTTCCGCCACTCCGTAAGTATGACGCTAAATAGTGGTGGTCATGCGTGTTCTGAACTCTATGGAGAAAATTGTGTCAAGCTTTTTCAATCAAAGAAGAACTTGCGCGCTGGCGTGTCGTACTCGTTCCGTTTCGCGCGATAGCCGCGCAACAAAGACAACATCTGGCGGGACTGCACATTAATTGAGTCGAGGAGTCGTCGGAACATTGTTCAATTGCGACGGACAACATAACAGTTACACCCGTTACCCGTTCATCATCCGTAGTACAAGTATACGAAGTCCGAAGAAGCAACGACGCCTTCAAGCACATGATACTGCAAAATGTACTCTAATAAGTGAAGTATAGTATATAACCCGGTATCAAAAATCGGCAACAAGAGAGTCAAATGCTTCGTTTGTCGGTGTAAGTACGGTGATGTCGGTCGAGAGTTGACAAAGAACCTCTGGGACTGGCCTTGAAACATTAGGACGAATAACAAAACTAGGGTCAAGAATCAATATTTATTTGCTAAAGAATACTCACCATAGTTTGATAAAGTTTTGATGATACCATGGATACACTTTGAACCACGCTGTAGAACAGCAAAGACCATTGATTTGTTCAATTCTGCATGCGAAGCAAATAATCGTATTTCCCATGAGATTCTTAAAAAAAAATCTAGTGATCTGGAGTAAAAATGAACCTATAATCAATATCTAAAAGAAAAATAAAACAGAAGCCAGGAAAAGAGAGAAGCGACAGTTCTGTGATCAATCGGACTCGAGCTCCCAGTCGAAGACTCGGAAGGATCATTGGCAGGCGAATTCACTGGGCCGGCAACGGGATTTTCCACCGAAGGACGAGGACCTGTTTCTAGCACACCACTTAAAGCATGAGTAATACCATTTTTCGCCACCAAGTTTCCCGTCTCCACTGATATGGCGTCGCCATAGGAAGGATTCGATACGAAAATCTGTCGACTGTTTCCCTCACCCGAGATTGTAAACACTACCGGTACTCCGAGAGCTGTCATGACTTGCATTCCATCTGTGATTGCTTCTAGAGGAAGACTCCCAATGAGGATGTGATAGCGTAATAGATCATCGCGTACCTCAGGGTCCGAGGTGACTTGTGACACAAACTGTGCGGGGAGCGATGCAAACGCCAAATCGGATGGCGCTAAAATTGTCCGATTCTCTTCTTTGAGTTCTTCCTCTAAGCCTGAGGCAGCTACAAGCTGTAGTACCTGGTCAAATCCTTGTACAATCCCCGCCAGGTCAAGCAATGTCCATGTCAATTGCGACGGCCAGAAGAATTTGTCCACTTCATGTCCGATTCCATTTGATGCTATTCTTTCTAAGTTTACAACGCGAGCATCCGAAAATGAGGCTCCGCTGAAAAATGTACCGGTTTCATTTACTGTTGCTAATACAGAGCCCGTACCGGCGTACATATCCAACACGTAACCATCCGTCAGTGCATCAAACGATAATATCATATCCGGTACGATATGATACGCAAGGATCGTTTTCAAGTGCGGTGCATACGCCGGTGTCAAATACTTGGAGTCAAGCAAAGATAAAGCATCATCATTGGGAAGAAACATGGTGACTTCTCCGTCGAATGGAATCCATCCGACAAGGTCAATTGCGGAAGCGAGGATCGTGAAAGCATCGTTTCTGCGGATAATTTCTTCCAGTGTTTGCGCAGCGGTGACAACTAGAAATTGACATACTAGTAAACACAAGAAAAAGGATTTCATTTGTGAATAATGGTACGGTAAAGAAATGATTGCCTTTCCATATAGAACAGCAATGGCAATGGCAATGGGTCGTCGTCGTCATGAAGAATAAAACGACGGAGTATAGAAACCGAACCGGTGTTTGGCGGGTCTCAATGAAATCTCACCGGTAATGACGTCACCGTCTTCCTTGCACCTCGCGCGATTTTTTCGCAAAACAAAAACGAAGACGACGAGCGACGAGAGCGTTTTCTTGGGAAACGTGTTTTATTTTTGTACTACGTAGATCGTTTCATACGAATATTACAGCCATTCATACGGTGAATGATAAATAGATAAAACGAATCGACCGTGAAGCGAAAAGCTAAAAGTATGACCCTTAAAGAGTCATTGTGCTTCAACGCTTTTACATTAAATATTTTTATGACCTTACAGAATCATCGAATAAACCAATCTCCTTAAAAGAAGAGCGTGAAAGCGCCGGCCAAAGTGGCTGCCACATTACCGAGCCCCATCACAGAGGAGGTTGGATCAGCAACAAGGGCTTCGACCGGGGTCGACGCTGGAGTTTCTGTCTCACTTTTCTCTTCTGGAGGCTCTTTCCCCCATCAACTGGAGCATCGGTCTCTTTGCCAACTTGAGCGTCAGTTTCACCATCGGTAGGCGCCGAATCGTCAACCGCATCGATTTGAAAGGCAGAGTAATAGAAGGTGCTGGCCCCGGCGGTGTTTTCTACGACGATGCTCAAGTCGATGTCGAGAGTCGTAGGTGCATCTAACGAGACAGTGGCCGTGCCAACCGATTTGAGGCTGTTTTCAACATGGTTCACTGATCCAACGTCAACACATGCTTCTGCCGGCGCAACCAAGTCAGTGCTTGTCACCTGATCAGCGGAAGCGCCACCGACACGGATGAGGATGCCTTTGAATTCGGCGCCGGTCACTTGGATGTCAAAATCGAGTCCAGCCTCGACCACATTGCCGTCGAGGGTGATAGGTGATCCGCCAACTGAAACGATGTAATTTCCTTCACTGACTCCCCCTACTAATCCAGGCGTGTTTTTCAACATGAGCTCCTGCAGGGGCAGAAGCTCCATTGGGGCCGGCTGTTGCTTTGGCAATCAAAAAATGTGAGAGAACGATGGACAAGAACGTCATGGCTTTTAGTTTGAGATGCGACGAGAAACTGAATCGAAACAAATGATGTGTGTACGGAGATGTGTCCTGGCTATCGGCATTTGCGCACCAAGATTGGTCGAGTAAATCTTTCTTCACTAAAGGTAAAAGTCGGAGTTTCACAGAAAAGGTTTTTAGAGTGATCAAGTAGGAAGCATCGAAAAAAATCAATCCATTTCGTTTTTGCGTAAATACAAGTATTTGCATTTGCATATCTTTCTTGTACGGAGTAATTTTTAAATTTTTTTTTGTTTCTGTACCAGGTACTTTTTACTAAATCATAAAGTGCCGGTATCGGTTATAGTTCAACGGGCTCTAGAATACCGCAATACCGTACGGTACAATACCGGTATAATACCAGTATTGAGGTATTGAAAAATCCAATACCGGTATTTGAAGTTGGTACAAACAAGACTCGATTAGGTGTGACTGGATCCCGAGTTGCGTGGGTGGGAGGCGGAGGGCGGGGGCCGGCTGGGGCGGGCGGCGAGGCGAGGCTTGAGTTTCCGTTGTGAAGGTTTTTGACTTTCCCTCCAAGCAAATCGTGACTTCACAAACTGAACATCGATCGCTTTTACGTTCCCTCGCCTTTTTCCCACCTCCCCATAGTTTTCATTGCAAAAAGTTCATCCTTCCAAAAGTTAATCATTACCAAATTTTGATAGGATTAACAACCTTTTCATATTCATTTTTCTTATGATTTTTAAGCTAAAACGTGCTTTTAACCAATTTTTCTTCGCCTACGGCGGGCCCCTTCACTGACAACATAATTTCCTTCGGACAATTCTCCTACCAAACCCGGCATGGTATCAAGATGCGATCCTCCAGGAGCGGCAGCGCCAGCAGGGCACGCGGAAGCTCCATCTGGAGATGCTGTTGCCTGTGAGATTAATGTTGCGAGAAAGATGGAAAAGAACTTCATGGCCTTAAGTTTGAATTTCTGGCAAAAGGTGAGAAGAGAAAAAATTCGATTTTGAAGGGTTGATTTCTAGAATGGCGATCGGCATTTGCTCGAAATCGTGGCAAAAAGGAAAAAGCTCGGAGTTTCGCCGAAAAAGTTTCAGCAGGATCAAATAGGAAGCTGAAGCATTTCGCATTTCGAAAACGAGAACCCAATTACTTGTTGCGCTTCCGCTTGTGCTGTACCATTTTTCTTGCATTGTAAAAATTGTATTGTACGTGTGTGATTAAAGTCTCTTGATTGATACTATTAAACACATGGAGTGTCACCTTCTTCTACAGTGTATTTTTTTTACTGTTCTATACCAAATAAGGTTTACAACGTTAAGTATTAAGCTATCATCAAATAAGAAGTACGGAGTAATTTAGTGGATTTAGGCCTTTGACAATTGACAATCCGCAAGGAGCAAGGATAGGAAAGGAAACAGTCTACTAGCAACCACCCCGTAGCCCAGTAGACAAATAGATGATAGACTCGAAGAAATCAGGAAATAATTTCGACAAAAGACAAAAATAATGTTGCGGATGACGTCAGTTTTAATACTGCTGATGGGTTAGGGGCACGAAGAAAAAAGACGCAAGGTACGGTGGTGGGTCCAACGTCCACCCGTGACTACGCTCATTATTTCATGGTTAACTGGAAACAAGGCAACAAGAGCAACGTTTAGAGAAAAGCAAAAGAGGACGAAAGAATTTCCTAATAACATCTTGGAGGTTTGATGAATGCAACCAGAAGCCGCCATTCCATCTTAGAAGGTAACGTTTGAGAGATGAAGAAAGGCTTTGGAAGAAAATTGCGTACTTTTTTTCTTACCAGGACAACGAGGGTACGATTATGAAAGAAGTAGAGATGAAAGGAGACGAGCAATGATCTGAACTATGTTACTTTTTTAATTCAAGGGAAAAGGGCAACAACGCCAGCCAACATTCCTACAACACCTCCGATAGCCATCGCATTCGAAGTCGGCGGGGCAACCGGTACACCATTCTCGACAGGTGTCATGGCCGGGGTTCTGTCGTCTCTCCTTCCATAGGCGCCTCGGTTGTTTCCTCAACGGGCGCATCTGTCTCAACGGGAGTTGAATCGTCGACTGCATTGATTTGAAAGGCAGAGTAATAGAATGTACTGACATTGTCTTCATTTTCCAAAACGACCGAAATGTCGACATCAAGAGTAGCAGCCGCATCTAGAGAGACAGAGGCCGTTCCAACTGTCTTGGGGGAGTTATCGCTGTGTGTAACGGACCCAACATCTCCACAAGCTTCGGCGGGCGCGGTGAGATCGGACGAGGTGACTTGATCGACGCCGGCACCACCAACGCGAATGAGGATTCCTTTAAACTCCGTGCCATCTGCCGTGACTTGAATATCAAAATCCAGAGGGACGTCGATAGGAGTGCCATCGAGGACGATGGGTGAACCCCCGACACTGACAACATAATTTCCTTCGGACAATTCTCCTACCAAACCCGGGCTTCCAGTAAGATGAGGACCTCCAGGAGCGGCAGCGCCAGCTGGAGTTTAGCAAAAGAAAGAAATGAATGCATGAATGAGCGACGAGTAATGACGACGGAAGTAGCACGGCAAAGAAGGTTAAATTACGTGCCTGGGCAAGCTCCGGCACCCGAAGGATTCGCGGCTGCTTGTGAAAGGATGCTTGCGAGAACGATAGCGAAGAATTTCATGTTGAGAATAATTATTCGAGGAAAATGAAAGGAAAGATTCGGTTTGTGATGAGGAGTCTTGCTTTATTGGTGTGTTAATGCGCTTTGCGCTTTTAATCACCTCATCCATCTACTAAAACGAAAGCGCGCAGCATGTCTACGCGAATACAGTACAAGCTGGCGTGTTCTGTACCTTTTAGGTACAAAAAGATTCACAGTCGAAGCATAAAACCCTTTTTATTGGCTGCCGTCGTTCAATCGTCACACCCGCGCACTTTTTTTCAAATCCATAAGGCGAAGAACGAGGAATGAATCATCATTTTCTTCGTACATTTGTCATAAATCGTTATTGGTTACATCTGGATTCCTCTATCGAAATCGAAGGCTTGTATGATCGGCTAGGATGATCGCAAAGGATTGGAAACCCGATGAGAACGTTGCCGAATGATTGGTTTCTTTCTCAAAAATATTGGTGGCCCTTCCACTACGTATGAAATTTCTACAGTTACAGGCGGCTTTTTTGGCATCCGGCTTGAAAGAGATGAATCTTATGACCAAATCGTTCATGACGACCAAGATAGAATCGGAGAGAATACTGTGTCGAAAAGAACAACATGCGGTAAACGTGCTTTGAAAGATCTTGAGCTCGACACTTCGCCCGATGCTCGGATATCACCAAATAATGATCCGCGCTTCAGAAGGTCGTTCTTGACGAGTTTGACGGAGAAATTCTATCAATTACCGTCTACCTTGATTATTTAAGATCGACTTATCAAGTTACAATTGAAGTTATATGAGGATTGTGGACAGACCGATAAATGTCGCCGAAAGAGCAACCAGAGATGTTGTATGCAACGCGGAAATGACTTCCATTGATGTCGCTTCATTTACTCTCATTGCGGGGGCGGTTTACTAAGAGCGGTGTTGGTTCATCTAGAGAAATAGATGCCACAGCACTCGTTTCTAAGGATGTGTCGCCGTGAGTAACACAGCCCATATCGCCACAAGATACTCTAAACTTGTGCTGTCGTTCCCCCAACCCGGACAAGGATCCCTTTAAATTCTATGCCCTTCGCTCTCACTTCCAGGTCAAAATCCAAAGGGACATCCACCGGCTCGCCACCATACGACAAATGATTTCCTTGCAACATAAACGGCGTGATCTCTTTCCGTCAGAGCTCCAAAAGACCACGGAATGACTGCAAGCTCTATCGCGATGACACACGACACACTACATATTATGACATATACGACATACGACGGACGACTACAAGGCGGGAAAAGGCCAAAATGAAGAAGTCATGGCGAATTTCTGTCTTCGGTCATTTTTCATTTGTTTTTTTTTTAATTTTCACATGACCATACTTTGTAATAATATGACGTAAATCGTTGAATCGTTCGCTATCGATTATCGGCTATCGATTTGTCATTACAAAGCGGTAATTCAGAATCTGGTTATCGCTTCAACAATTGACGACGTAGAAAACAGTTGATTGTGGTTGTTGACGGCTTGTCAAGAATCAAATCAATCGTCGCTCTTCGTCTTCTCCTCATTTCTCGCTGATCGAACTTACTTTTGCCCCCAAAAACAACGGTCTGTGATTTAACGTGAACATGCTCGGCGCGAAGAAAATCGTCACCGTCTCGATGTTCCGTCTGCTTTCTTTGGGAACTATGTTCGTTTCATTTACGTCACTAATGAGGTTTTCTGATCTTGGCGACAATATGGTCAGGGATTCGGTCACCTACGACGCCGTAAAGAATGTTTCCACCGAGCCTGAGGAACTGCTGAAAAGTCTTTCCTACTACGTTGACGGCGAATGGGTTTATTGTGGTGAAGAGGATGGAGATAATTTGACTACGAGTGCATTCTCTTCGCTCAACGTCGTCTACGGGCAACAAGGACGGAAAAAGAAACTCGTCCATTTTCAAGCCGATTCGAACACTGAGGGCTGTAACGATCATTCGTCACTCGAACCTCTTCGTTTTGTACCAAAATCCTTACTTCCAATTGCTACTTCTTGTAAAGACCACGACACTCATTGCAGCAATGAACGTCAATCGAAAGAACCATTATCGATACCCGCCGGGGTGGAGCTAAAGCGCTTTTCTTCACAACAAGCGGCCCAATGCTTACGCAATCAACGCATTCTTATGATCGGCGATTCTCACATGCGCAACTTTTGGAGAGCGATCATGGACGTTCTTGTTGGAAATAACCAGCATGACTATCATCGCTGGGATGGCTACCAAAAGTGGCAGGACTTTCCGACAAATATAAGCTGGGACGAAGTTGATCAATTCCTACCAAACGCAATGTACGCACGGATGAATGACCACAGCAAAATCGGTGTTCAAGGAGGCTGTTACTTTATTCCCAAGGGCCATCGCGATATGAATGTTACGGGTGTGGGTCATTACTGGAGCTGTTTGTCCGCGCGAAACATTAATGAAGCTCGGAAAGACTTTGATTTGCGTCGCTTGGAAAGCAATGTAACGGTAGTTTATAACATTACAATCGACGCGTCGTGGTGCGCTTCTTCCTTTCGGGCTGGTCTTGATGACAGAGCAGAGGTAAGAGGGGAAGAATGTCGTGATGCAAGACAAATTTTCACTCGTGAGAAAGGTGAAGATAAGAGCTACTTGCAGAGACTGCTTTCCCAGAATTCGTACGACACCGTCATTATGGGTCACCACGTCCACGATTCGAAGGCGGAGGCGGATGTTCGCCCCTGTCGTGAGGGAATTGGGCAAAGATCTCATCAAGAACGCTGAGAAATTTGCATCCTGGGCCACAGAAAATAATATCAATCTCGTGTGGGTAACAACCGTATACCTGAACAATTTCGGCATTTCCAGCTTCCCGAAGACATGAACTACGAAATGAACACCATGGCGGATATTATGAGAAGTAAGGGATTTCCTGTTTTAGACGCCTACCACATTGGCAGCGCCTGTGCTCGTAAGGAGAGTGAAATTCGAGCAAACGGTGGTGACTGGCCAGACTGCTTTAGCGACGGAATGCACGCTTCTCGGTTTCTAGATCGGGAGAAAGCTCAAATGCTACTGAATTGGAAATGTCAGCATTAATGGGGGATCGAAACGAAGTTCAGCTCTTGGAGGAGAGTACTTATTTCAATCGCCTACTCCCAATTTGAAAGCAGAATTGGTTTTGGTATCTTTTTTGCCTTCGAGTCTTCCGCGTCACTTTCTTGGTATTAATGAGAGGCTATTCAACAAGCCAACCGGATAAAATCGGAGCGACCTGGCGGAAGTATTTTTTCGAAGTGAGAACCAACTCGACGTATACAAGCCAAGCCGGGGGATTCTCCTCTTTTGCGAGAAAGCTGCCAGGGTGAATACACACCGCCTTGTTCTGCTTCACTGTCTGATATAAACCTATTCGACCCAGCTTGGCAATGTTGTAGGAGAAGGCAAGCATGACCAATTTCAGAATTTGGATCATATTGTCGTCATAACAAATATAGTGTTTGTCATTTTCACCTTTATCGCATGATCCCTCCAGTTGCTCACAAATATACCGGGCCATTTAGTGCCTCAAACCGGCACGTAATCTTCGAAACGCCATGTTTGGTTGCAATCCGATGCACCCTATAACGGTAGCATGGTCAACTTTTTTAGAGAGAAGTCAAGTCGAGCCGTATCGGCGTGCACCGCTTTTTGGGGACGATAAACGACGGACAGTCCAAGCGACAACCTGGCCACCATCGACAGAATCTCTGACGTGCACCTACATTTTTCAGATGCTATGACAGATTTACTGAGAGTGACGCCAAGAGGGAATTCAGCCATTCGACGGTCCTGGCGCCGTCAAAGTATTTTGAGAAGTTCTCGGCATCGAGCAGCTACGCTCAATAATTGCTGCAACTCTCCACGGTTGAGTGCACCCAATCTTTCTCAGTTCGCTGTAGCCGATTTCGTTCAAAGATTGAGGTATTAAGAGTCGTTTTTTCTAACCCAGTCTCTCCAAATAAAATCAAATTTTGATCGGCTTTGACCGCGGCCAAAAATTCTTCTCAATATGGCTATACTGGAGTTTTTCTCCTTCCCTGACAATAATTTGTAAGCAGCCGCACTCAACTCGTTTCTTGACGTTGGTGGCTTCTTCTTCAAATGAATCATTGCCTTCCTTGTTCCTAGGATCATGGCCTTTCTTTGTCTCCTGCATAAAAAAAAAGTCCATTCGATCCTCTAACACCAGTTCGTACTCGTTTTCTTCCACTGTGTTCGTCTTCTTCTTTGCGTGAATCAAACCGACTGCCTGTGTAGTCTGCAATTCCTCCCAGAGCTCCTGTTCTGACTTTTCTTTAGTCGCTTCAAGTTATCGTGAGGTCAAAAAAAGCGTGAACCTGGTCGGCTTTCGTCTGCTTTCAACTCATTTCCTGGGGAAGTTCATACAATTTGTCGTTTGACGAGTCGTCTTTCTCTGATCACTCTCTAGTCAAGTTTAAATCTCCTTGTTGATAGCTAGTTGTTGCTGTTCGGCGGCCGTCAACCGTGCACCTCACAGGAGCTCATCTTTGTCCTGTAGCGAACGTTGCAACAGCTTCAATTTCCGCATTTCTCCTTTCTTCAGATAGGCCCAACGACTTACACAGCTTTCCTTTACTTGGTCGTCTCGTCCCCGGTCCGCTTGCGACTGTTTCGTCTTTGATGGAGAATGATCTCGATCTTTTTACCGTCGTTTCACCAAAAGTCCATAATTTTGGAGGTCAGTCATGAATGGCGCGAGAACGAGTGAGAAAAGAGGAGGAGGAGGAGGAGGTCGTCATTGTCGTCTGTCGTCGCACTATCACTTTAATGCACTCTATGGCCTACTCGAGTTAGTGGATCCTTTGGATACCGGTACGTATTTCCTATTTAACGAAATAATTTTCTTTCATACATAAGAATACCGTTATAACGGTTAAACTTCGATCGTTTTCGGTACAGACGCCATCTCACATTTTCTTTTTCAGCGAAGCATCTCGCCAAGAACAACAAACGATGAAAGAAAAAAGAAAAAGATGGTTTACATTGAGCTTGAAGTCCACCCATTCAACTTGAAGCATAACAACTCTTAAAGAAACAAGAAGCAACCATGAGAATTAGTTCACTGTATATCCTTTTCGTCTTGCCAACCTTGGCACATGCGGCATTCCCCGTGTGTAAAATTTGTGGCAGTGGTGTCATGACAAAGCCGGATGGATTCCCTTTCGAACAAACCACGGCAACAACCTGTGGTGATTTACAAGAGATGGGAGACGCCGGGGAGATTCTAGAGTCAATGTGTGTCAAGTTTCAATCGACACTGAAAGAAAGTTGCGGTTGCCAAGACGATTCGTTTGAACCGGCAGAGGCCTTCTGCTCTGTCTGTGAAATTCCCGGTTACGTAATTGTGGATGAGGACGAATCTTCCATGTGTGGAAGTCTCAGACAAGCTGCTCTCGTTCCCAATTTGCCCGCATCTTCTTGCGCGGAACTCGCACATTTCACAAAGACGATGGGATGCAACTGTCAACTCATAGGTGCAACTTCGGACATGCCGTCAGATATCCCTTCCTTTTTTCCGTCGGACGCTCCTTCTGATCTTCCTTCCGATATGCCTTCTGATTCGCCTTCGTTGGCTCCGTCCTCTGTTCCAACCGTGTCGTTCGGTCCGTATCCGGTATGCAACCTTTGCGGAGACGCAGTCATGGGAAATCCTAACGGTACCCCGATTCCTGGAGCGGATTTGACGACCTGCGCCTTGTTGCAAAAACAAGGATCTAGAGGTTTGGTTCCCGAATCGATTTGCACAGAACTTGCCTTCAATGCCTTGGAAGCTTGCGGATGCGGTGACTCTAATTTTTTACCCGTTGAAACATCTTGCACGCCGATGAATGAGGTTTGCTTGAGTGATGACGAATGCTGTGGAGAAGATTCGGCGTGCGTAGGAGTTTGTACTATCGGCAAAAAGGTGACAAGTCCTACAGATTACCCACGTCTTCCGAGAGAGGACCGGGGTGGACTCCGTGCTCGCATTTAAAGGGTGATGAATAAATTATGAGTGCGGTTTGACAATATAGACATGAGTGGAGCGTGAAAATCCTTGCATTTACCTAACGATCACAGGGTAGACAGAGTTACAAAGAATGCAAGCCCTCTCTATTCATTCCTTTTCTGGACCGTTAAACGTAAATACAGCGTAGAACATTTTTACAACTCAGTTTCGACAACATAATGCAATGCTTTTCGATACAAAATACCTAGCCTACAACATGAGACATGATAAACTGTATATATAATATACCGCGACTACTTCTCTCCTTTCCTTTTTCTGAATAAAAACCCGAGAATCCCTCTACGTTGGTTCTTTTTGGATGCCTTCTTTGCCGCACATACTTCGCTACACGACAACGGATCGCTCTGTGATTCTTCGCGGCTTCTTTGCAATTCTCGGACCTGTTCTTTGGCCAAGATAATACTATCCCGTGAATGTCGTTCGGCAGCAATTTCTTCACGATGGGTTCGCGGTATACGACGCACACGCGCGCTATGGTTTGGTTGCACTTGATCCTTTTCGTGTACGATGTCGTCGACTTTAAGCGTTTCCGACTGATCATATTCCCACGCGAGTGTCAACGGAATTCCTCTGGGAGGATAATGTCGAGTAAGAAAACATGAGTGACCTAATTCTCGTAAAAGCAGCAGCAACGAAACAAAAAAAGACAACGCAAATTGCTTCCAACTGTACTTACGAAGAGACATCCGGGTGATCCCCTAAGGACAATCGATGATGATGTATTCGAACGGTGGAAAAGCCCACACTTGGTTTAGAAGCCTTCAGTTTGTCGGTCTTGTTATTGTTTGCGGTCATCGATTCATGTTCTCCGGAGATAAGGGACAACGATTCCGAAGATTGTAAATCGGGGGGAATTGCCACGGAATCGTTGTTGCTTGTGCGATCGACTGTGCTGGATGTTTCACGCATGAGCTGCTGTTGAGGTTTTCTTTCGTTCGAATGATTGTCGTTCGTCTATCAAATTCTTGTTCTACACTCTATCGTTGAACGAAAGAAATCATCATTCAAAGCCTCGCATGTCGTATCGTCGCTACCAGGTACGTTGCGCGTATCTTTTCTATACGTTGTACAATGTACAAGTGGTTGTTCGACGAGGTTCATTTTGTTCTTATGGTTCTCAAGCGGACGATGGACAGATGTTTTTACACACTCTTCACTCGACCTCTTCTTCCAACTCTCGACTCGATAAATCCAGTCGTGGAAATGAACCTTTAGTTAGATGCGGCTTCATGTTTTTGTGATTCCTGCCCCGTTGCTTGTCGAACAGCGCTAGAAACAATTGAAAGCCTTATTCTAGGGTCGTGGTTCATGTCATTGTTGCATGAAGTCTTTATTTCGGTGGCCTTGGGCTACTGATAACAACTTGCTACATTGGTTATACATGAGTCGATGACTTTCGTCGACCTCACCCCATGAGAATCTTTCTCTGTGAGTCCATCCCAAGTTATGAGTAAGGCATTTGAGCGAAGGAAAACCGTTTTAACGGTTTTAACGGAAATTTTGTGACGAAATCTCATTGGCGCAAAAGTGTATAGTAACAGCGACATCTGGGGCGTTATCAGGAAAGACGAGCAGAACTAGTGGGTTTGACTCCCATGAAAACGGCGGTGCATGGTTTCGGAATGACACGTAGCGATCTCGTCCATGAACGCTCCCTCGAGTGTTTTGATACTATGTCAACACATTCGATTGCAACGATCCTCCTACTGGGATTCCGCGTTCTTCTGTTGTAGATACTGCTGTGCGCAAGCGGCAACCCATTCCATTGAAGGACCATCTATAGCGTCTATTCCCTTGGGACGATTCACGGCCAATCGCTCAAATTGTTCACTTGCGCTATCGGAAATGAACACCTCCCATTCTTGTTTCCGCTTCAATACGACAATCTTTGTCAATGTTTTTCGTGAGTCTTTCGCACGCACAAGGAACGGTCGCAAGCTGTACACTGTTTTCGCATGCTGAAGTTCCATTGGACGGGGCTTGGCAAAATGCGGATTAATCAGTATGATGCGCATGGTTTTGGCGTATTTTTGCACGAGAGCACAAATGGCCATGACTTCTGGTCGTGTGACCGGTGCAATCATGGCGATAGTGTCGATTTCGTCTTGCTGTTCTTTCAAGTAAGACACAACATTGCTTTGCAAAGCCCGAATGACCTTCTGCTCCATATCCGCTCCTTCCGAAATGATAGCCTCCCCAAACAGACTCTGCAACTGGATTCTTCGTCGATCGATCGTTTCCGTGTTTCGTTTTCGTGGCTTTTGCTGAGAATCAGATGCGTTAGGACTTGATGTTGATAATGATTCCACTGCCGCAATGCTTTCTAAGAACCCGAAATCCGCAAAGTCGTCATATAAGACTGTCGTTTCCTCATTATTGTTACTCATTTCCTGTTCGTCTTCTTCTTCATCATTTTCTTCCTCCTCCGTATCGTCCTCTGTGAACGACAATGCTCTCTTTTCCCATACTCGTTCTATCGATCGTACGGTCGCTTCATCTCGAACCAATAACAACGCTTTTTTTACTGCTAGACGGAGTTTGCTTGTTCGTATCGTTTGCATCAACGTTGTTATCACGTTGTCGCTGAACGAGACGCTCGACGAGCAGATGTGCCACATCTGCCGCCAGTACGGCATCATACCATCGTGCTCCCTGTCGTAAATCCAATGACGGCAATTGCAAATCGATGATACTGACGCCCGCATTTTCATGTGTAAAGAAGCAGTCGGCGATTTCTTGAGCGGCCGCCATGGGTGTTGTCGGTATATTTCCCATCAGAGATTGATTCCACGACGTCTCCAAGAGACTACGGAGTTGTTGCATGCGGTCTTCTTCTTCGTCGTGGTCGTTGTTGCTGCTTTTACTCAACAAAAGGACACTGGTCGTTGCAATAATCGTTTTCGAAGACCAGATCGTCCGTTGAGGAAGAATGAAAACGAAGCAATTAACAACATTGAAAAGTCCAAAAAGCAGCGGCAGAACGCTTCTTCGAAAGAGTTTGATGTTGTTACAGCTCCACATCATTATTTGTTTTGTGTGAAAGAGGAAGAATAGGAACGAGAAAGGTGTCAATGAGAAAGGATTATGCAACGTTTTTTGAGGTGCGAAAAAAGTGCGAAGTTTAGAAACGATGAGAATAAAGACACGTCGACACGTCATCGGCAAACAATATACTACGTCATAGTCCACGACTCACGTATCACGTGACTGAAAACTCGGGTTCGCTTCAAAGAAAGAAAGACGCTCTTTTTTCGTTCGAAATCGAGGTTGTCTATTGTACAAACTCTCCAATTCTTTGACTCAAGAAAATGAATTTAGTCTGCTTACCAATAATATTATTGAGATCATACAAGTATAGCAGCTGCGCTACTTCGACCACACTTTCGCAACAAAATAAAACGGATCATTGCAGCATCAAAGGATCATGTCGAAACCGACACATTCTTCCGAAGCAACCGAGAAAGAACCCAAAGGTCTATTTCATGGTCTTGTTACTGGACCTATCACTACGAGCGTTCATATTCCCATGACTCCGTCGACTAACATTGCAGGCAATGATACGGTCGAAATATCACCAGAAACCGACAGAAGGAAGAATCCAGCTTCATTCCGGTCATCGGCGACGCCACAAAGCAAGCAATCGATTCTAAGCAGGTTGTTCACTCCCGCACCGGATCCGCAAGAGGAACCCAAGTTGCTATTCGATGAAGACATACGAATGGACGATCAAGACGCCAGCAACAACCTCAATCAAATCTCGTCGACCGAAGCTAGCATTCAAAGTTTGAATTTACCTCCCGTTCCCGACGATGGCGGTCCTCACATGTTATTTGAAAAGGAGTCAGTGTCTCGAGCAAAGTAAGCCATAGATCCAAATGTTTGAAAAGTGTTAGTGTTTTCTGTCAAGCTCCGTTTGTCTCTTCCGCATTGGTTGAATTCGGTTGCTTCGATTCAGTATTCGGTCAGAATAGCCAGAGCATGGAACTGTTTCATTTACTTTGGATGTACGTCTCTTCACTACATTTGTTGGTTGCTTCCGTTTCTTAGACACCAGTATCGATCCGCCTGGCGCTGGATTGGATTGGGTATCGAACTTGTGCTTGATTTATTAGAGAAGCTCGCACAACATCTTTATTTGCTACTCTATCAACCACGCGTTCAACCTAAAGCGATTGATTGCTAAATTCTTGGTTAACCTCTTGTAAAACCAGTAAATGACATGTCGTTTGCGGCTCTCGAGTGAGACCAAACCCCCTTGCATGTCGGACAGCGTTGTTCGGCTTTCCAACCAATGAAAACGAGCGGGCCATGCGTTGTTGCGTCTCCAAGTAGTAAGTGTCTTGTCGCCGTGGGCATTCCATCTGCGATCGCAGGTTTCCTCAAAGAAGCGCATTGAGATTTGGTTGGTGTCCATGATCCGGACAAGTTCCCCCGCAACGTCCTTCGTCATATGCAGGTCACCTCTTTCAGCGGCATACCAAACTGAGGATATCCCAAGGAAACTCTTTCCAGCTCACCCAGAAAGTCTTCCCCGCTCTTTACGTTGAATAACTTCATGTTCAGCGAGCAGGTGTGCATTTTAGCTATCCTCGAAGGGTAACTGATAGCCTGCGCGTAATTTTAGGATCAACGCCACGATGCAACAAGCAAATGCACGTTTCATTGTCATTATTATTTCAAATAATCACTTCCAAGCACTCTAGCCAGATTTCGGATAAGGTTACGGTGACGCTAAAGAGCTAAGAGCGGCATCTCCATCTGGATCTGGGAGCCTGATTTGTAACGTTAGGGATAGTGATAGAGTGTATGACGTCACCTCGGGAAGGATTACCAGTGAATGGAGACGCTGCAATCAATGAAGATACTAGAGAAGCAGCACTGTAATCTCTTTTATCGGCTTATACAAACGCTGGTGACGTTAGAAGCAATGTGTGTCTAATAAACAGTGTTCATGACTGATGATCTCGCTGAAGTATGGACTTTTGCCTAAAATGTAGGATTGACCGGCTGCGAATCAATCTACAATATTGCAGTCCCGAGTTGCAGTTGCAATGCCGCGTTTACATTATTTTACTGCAATAGACTCACCTGGTACATCCCATCTTGAAAGAATATAATAGAGACCACTATCTCTTTCGACGAATCCTTACTATTTTAGAAAGCTGCCTAAGCGATACGCTCACTTTTTGTATGTAGCGGAATACAAAGTATGGAAGAACCTGTGCTTGGCGATGACGCTTTTCCGGAACTGATTTTGGAAAAATCAACTCTCAACCGAGCAAAAGGCCTTTCGATTGACGGATCCCCGTTTCCCGATTCTACCGACGTATCGATTGCGAAAAAGAGCCTTCAAATCGGACTGATATTCGTTGAAAAACGGTACCTGGGATAATTGGTTCGAACGAAATTCAAGCACGCCGCATTCGCTTTACGCTTTACTTTGTATCAGATCGGTAGAAACGACCCTCTACAGTGCGCCATCTACCAGGTACGGCAAATCAGAGTTCGCTACAGCTGAGACAACAACCTTTTGTGGTCTCTAGAAAATCCCCAGCGTAGCGAAGCCTCTCTAGAATCCCAACTCGGGCAGCTGAACCGTGTTTTTCAACGCTAATGCAAAATCCTGCAACTGAGGCTGGATGCAGGAGTTTGGAGTGCCGCGCAAACCGTCGTCCTCGCATCACGGCCTGGATGTTTTCCAAGAACTGACGATCGATAAACCAGTTACTTGCCTCCTGTTGACGACAAAAGGTGGATTTTCTGCACTAAAAAAATAAATGTTACAAAGAGACTCGGCCGCCGTATTTCGAGCCCGTGGATATAAAGGCGAAAGAACTTGATCTAATATTTTACTGGGAACTGTATGAGGGGAGGCGGCCGGGTCTTTTGACATCGTTCTTTCGTCGAATGCTGCATTAGGTCATGTTGAGCGTCTGAGTTTATCTACTGAGAAATTAATGATGGCGATCCATCATCAATTGCTGAAATTTCGATTTCAGCCGCTAAGGCAAACTGTATGAAAGATGATTCAATGCTTTGAAAGTCTAATACGTAAATTGGGCGTATAGGCGTAAATAGCCGTCGTAGGAAATCTTTATCAACAATCTTTGAGTCGCTTTTCAACATAAGTGATCACCGCTTTCGTCAACGTAGCCGCTTTATATCATTTACCTATTAACAATAATTGACATCACTTGGACTAAGATACGGTAAAAAGCTAAAAAATGAGGAGAGACGCAACGCTTCGAAAGTCTACGTGTGTGTTTTACGTAGCTTCGTAGGAATCGATGTGGGCAGAGCAGACCACAGTTTTCGCTATAGTAAGAAAGTACATGTGCCGATACCGAAATGGTGTATGGTATACAAAGTAGCAAGGCCTGTTAGCCTCGCGATGTATTTTACTATGCGTTTAAAGTATGCAGTATGACACGATGCGATGCGCTGATAAATAATGATGACGATGATGATCTCGTCGTTAAACTGGTATCGTCGTCTTCGCTCATCTCGCTTCTCCTAAAAATTGATCTTGATGATGATTATTAACTCGTGTGATTTGTATTTCGGGTCTACTTTGCTAGTCATCAATCCCGGTTTCGTCGGAGATGCAAATTGGCGATCGAAAACTGGTCTCGAAAACGGAAACGGCTGCGAAAACCGCTCTCCGCACGACTCACTCGACAATCAACCATTTATCATTTGCTCCCTCTTTTCTTCTCACAAATCGCACCTTGTGTCAAATCACACACGAGGTGTGATTTGTCACTCGCTCACCTTGTTTCTACTTTACTTTACTTTACTTGCAGTCAGATACTACAATGATGATGATCTTCGTCCGCAGGGAAACCACACCTTACCGACGGGTAGTGCACGGGCCCTGCGGAGTAGCTTCCTGCCACAATGGGAGCAAGAGAAATCGCGTGTGCCTTGAAGCCTCCGTCCTTCTCTTGCTCTGGAGAGAGGCCGAGTGATGTGCTGAGCCCTGAGGCCTTCACCGCTCCTCGCCTCAACCTCTCTGTTTCAAGGAATGAGTGATGTGCTGTGCCTCGGGGCCTTCACCGCTCCTCGCCTTGATTCTCTTTTCAAAGGGCCATGGCAAAGACCATGGTCAAAGTGCGGCCTGAGGGTAACTTCAGTGCTGGTACCAGCGTATGCGTGGCAGGGTGCGGAAGTAAGAGGAGAGAAGCTTACTCGACACCCAGAGATGGTGTCGTGCTGGAGGAAAAACCTCCAAGCAAGCAAAAATCCACGGTGACGACCTGGTATGCAATCATTCCGTAAAGTTGCCATGGAAATTCCACGACAGAGGAGGATGGCACCAACGGCGACGGCCTCAAACGAGGACCGGTACGACCGATTGCGATGACCATACCTATCCCGGTGGCGTCCCCCAGATTGGCGGCCGACCCCCCGCTAAAGGAGGGCCGGCTGAAAACCAGCTGGAAGAGGTTAGCTCCATATTAAGGCAGCATGGTAGATATTCCACCCGAAGGATGACCCCGGCGACTAAAGTCGACTGAGAAGGCATACCTTGAGGTGGCGGCCCCGTGTTAGGGCCAAGTCCCAGCATCGAGAAGGCTCGCTCTACCCGACCCCAATTGGGTTGTTTGATTGCATTGAAGCATACGCGTCCCCCGTCCGACAAAGGGCGGCGCCTAAAAAAGGTGGAAAATGGATCACAAAAGTGTAAGCTCTCTTCCACACAGTTTCAGTCAAAAGACTGAGACTGCGCCCGCCAAAGTTGGCTTATAAGATCAGTCTGACGCAAAAGTAAAAAGTAAAAAAATAATATATATACTAGCAAGAAGCAATAACACAAAAGAAGAAAAAAAGCTCATAGTCTAGAGGTCTTTTAGTTTTCCAGTAAATATGGATTCCATTCGAGATGTTCGCTCGCGGAACTCGACGCAAGGGTGAATGTCGTCCCTTCGTGTCCATCTGATAGTCTACTTGATATGGATGCGTCATTTTTGCAGCGGCGCGCATACATAGATTGTCCAAAAAGCCGGTTCGAGAATTGAAGAAAGCGGAAAACTGAAAGTCACGTTAACAGCGTCTTTGCGAACTACACTCCATGCAAATACAGAAGATTTACCCTTTAGTATTCTTGGAGTTTCAATTAATTGTAGGGAAGACCACAACTCTTCTACGTATCAACATCAGTCGACAGATGTGATGTAGCTGCCGGAAAGCCAATGACCGCTCTTGCAATCGACTTGCCGGACACTTCAATACGCACCACGTGAGCCTCTTCTCTTTACCGTCCTCACAAAGGTTGCCGTGTGCGAGGGTAGTTGCATCTTTCGGAGAATGCCCCTAATCAAAATTTCTTCTTCGTATTCTAGTAATTATACCCCCGGTTGCGCCCGCTGTCATCTCGGTTACGATGCAACGCGGCTGTCTGTCTTCCTCGTAACACCTCATCAATATCGCTGCTGTCATCAACAGCATTACAATCCATATAGTTGTCCAGACAAGACTCAATGGTATATAACCAGAAGCGACGAGTTCGCAAACAAGGTTTCGGATAACACCACCGCGCCACTTTCGGTACGGTACCGGTGCCCTCCTTGTGAAGCACCACAGCTCTTTCATCGAACGTGAACAAAGCCAATTTTGCGTTTTCGAGTGAATGAGAGCCTCTTATCTTTGCCGTCCTCAAAAAGGCGTGATAGCGACTATATACCTAGAGGGGCATGTTCATACTTGCGATGCATCTGATCTAACGTTTGCTTGCCGTGATATAACTCTTTCTTTTCATGATCTCTCATTTTTTTGACTGTTTCAGTCACTCGACATCCTAAAGTCGATTATTAATATTAAATTGGTTGGAGCTCGTCAAATGAAAAATCGAAACTCATGTGCGGACCAGCCGCAGGAAGTCCCCAGTATCAAAAGACGTCTGCCTTAACAGCGTCAAGGTCGACACATCCAACTGTTTCGTTATGACGTGCTAGCTAGATGCAGCGTAGAATAGACACATACCTCCAAGAATTAGTTGATCACACAACGAACGCTTTCAAAGGATCATCACTCCATAAAGCACCCAGTTTATCTTTGAGTTGCTCGACGGTCTCGACGACAGCGTCCACGGCAGGGTCTTTTTCCGAAGGATTGAGTATTTTATCATCCTGTCCTTTCCCCACAACGAAAATGGTCTTCATTCCCAACTGCTTTGCACATCTAATGTTTTTCATGCTGTCTTCGACCATGATACACTCCTCTGGGCTGACTTTTATTCGCTGAAAGATCGTTTCAAACGCCTCCTTTTCGGGTTTGCAGTACGGCAGTACATCATCTACCGCAAATAGAGTATCGTCGGTAAAGATGGTGCCCCACATTCCTAATCTTTGCAAGACGCGCTGAACGTATATTCGAGGACCATTGGAGAAAGCAACGTGTAAAAGCGGCAGCGACTGCAAATCTTGTAAAAAGCTATCTGTTTTCGGTGTCAACAAAGTGAAATCGAGATATTCGGCCCAGTATTGCGACAAATCAGCCGTTTGAAATTTGGGAGAATGAGAAGGAAATGTTCCTTCTTGTTGCGCAATCGTAAGTGCTTTTGCAGTGGAATGATACTTCTCAAAATAGAGATCACGAACTTCTTTGGCTGCTTCTAAAGAAGGGAAATGCAAATGATCGACCATGAATTGCCAGACAACAGGGCCGTTTCGATAGGAAGTAAAGCCCGTAGAAACGTCGTAGAGCGTATCATCGACATCCCAAATGATGCATTTCAGTATCTTTGCCATGTTCAGGTGTGAAAAGAGATTGCATCATCCGGAATGGATTTGTTAGAACCAACTACAAGTATCACCCTTTTGCGTCCTCGATGTCGCCTCCCAAACTCGCGTACTTGTACCTGGTAAGGTTTACCAATACTCCGTATTACTGAAGCTACCGACGTTTGTACTTGTAGTGATAGAGATGAGGTTATATTATAATCATGAGGACTTGTACCTGCTACACGCTTAGTGATGGGACTCGGTTCGACTTTGAACCGAGTACAACCGAGTCGAGTCGGGTTCAGCCCGGTTCGGTTCCAATACTTTACTACTCGGTTGAACCGAGTACTATAGTAGCCCATTGTACTAACGTGCTATGTGCTATGTGCATCACGGAACGACGAAATACATAAATCAATGAAGTACGCTCTATAAACTATAGCTTAACAATTAAATTAGATTAATCACTTCATTCTGTGTATGGCGTTTGGTTCAGCTTCAGGAGGAGAAGAGGCTGGGCGCTTTTGTGGCGCGGTGGTCGACTTCCCATCTTCGCCCCTGTCCCCAAGGATAACTTCTATATCAGGGCTATCTTCAGACATGAATAATGAACAGATAAACAGATAAAAAGAGAATTTGTAACCAATTGCTGCTTTTGTTCTTACTCTGGTACGATCGGCCTTTGGCCATCGGCCATCAGCCATTCTTAATTCTTGGTTCTTCGCCAAAACTGGCGAAGTGCGAAGATCCCATTCACTGTCATGTATACAGTAGCAACTATGACGTCATTCAATCGAGTACATACTCGACTCTACTCGGTTGGCAGGTATACTCGACTCGTACTCGGTTGGTCCAACCGAACCGAGTCGAGTCCATTCACTATACACGCTACACTGCTACATACCGTAACCAAGACCCAGCAACAAGATAGCAAGTACTAAATGAAGCGCCAAGTAAGTGATGTGAATGTCCTTCCAGGTTCTAGACACACATGATAGAATAAATTTTTTTATAGACGAAGAAAACTGATCGCTGGGAACGGCGTTAAAATTCTGCCTCGTCGTAGGCGCAACGTAGAATCTTGTACTGGGAGGCAGAATTTTAACGTCCTTCCCTGATCGCTGATCGGGAATTCACTTGTTTAGCCCAAGTCGAATTACGTAGTAAAGGCGGCTATTGGCCCAATTATTTTCACTATTCCATTGGGCCGAGTAGTAGTTCTTACTAAGTACGATGTAGGAGTGACGTGTGACGTTGGCTGCAATCGGCAATACCTGGTAGAAGTGGTAAATACTTTGTACCACTATCTCTTGAGGCAACGTGCCGCCCCTCACGCAACGTAAAGACAACAAACATTTCACCCCCGCGATTCCGATCACCATTAATCATTAACGTCTCAACAACGCCAAAAGAATACTTGCTTGAATGAAAACTAACATTCATCAAATACAACCAACAGCATATTGACAATGAAAGGAAAGAAATCGGTTCAATTCGATGCCGTGCCGATTCATTACGATGCACCCGAGAGAAGAGCGAAAGTAGTCGCCTTGTGGCTAAGCAAGAAAGATTACCGAGATATTCGAATGCACGAAAAAAGAAATCATGCTACAAGTTTGTCAAGGAATATTCTTCGAAAACGACCACGAAAGCTTTCGTGGATTAGAGGCTCGTTTCACGTTTGGAAAAAGACGTCTAGCAGGTGTAAAGGAAGTATTTCACGAGCAGAAAATACAAACCTCTCTTGGTTACAACAATGTTGAAACGATTGCAAAGATTTATGCCAAATGCACCAAAGAAGCCGTGCAGATGGCTCAGACAATGGCGAAACGAGACGCTCGTATCGCTGCTGCCATACATCAAGACAAAGATCGACCATCCAAACCAGCCGAAGTGCTCCGCAAGCGACCATCTCTTATTTTGAAAAGAGCGAAATCTTTCCGCGATACCTTCTCACCGCCACGAATCTTTCGAAGATATCATTCTAGCAGTCACGATGCGAAACGAGAATTATCCGTAGAGACTATCTGGACGCAATCTCCAGAGAAGAAGGCAATTAAAGTTGTAAACGACCGTCTCAATCATGACCACATCATATTCAACCCATCGCCGAAGAAGTCTTCTCAAAGTAAGAAAGTAATGTCTTCCCGAGAAACAAGCACACCAATAGTCGCTACTCCTGAAAAGATCAGCTTTGCTGATTTTGAGAAGCAGGCATCTCCATCTTCAGGAAAATTAATCAGTATTCCATCTCGTACACCGTTTGTTGGTGAGCGAATACAAATGATTTCGCAGAAGGCCAGAAAGTCTTCCCCATCACAAAGGGTGGGGAGCACCGACTGCCTCGCTTGCTCAGAAGACCTTCGTTAAACTTGCGCTACAAAGCAGATCTAAGCAGAATCGAAACCGACGACGAAACTCAAGCAAGAGTTTTTCTCTTCAATGGACAGTTCGAGCGGCTTTTTGATAAAACCACTCTGCACGCGCGTTCGGTCTTAGACTCAAAAACTGCTGTAAGATCGTAACGTCGCTCATTCGTTATACATACTTTAAAGACCAATCACTCAAAACTGTCTTTTTCAACTGAACTTTTTGGTAGCATCATTATGTTAAGACCTGCTGGAAAGCTATTAAATAGCTCGTCTCAGCAGCAATCAAATCTGGAACAAGAGGCCTCTGTGAGTTCTGTCGCTTCGTCGCTATCGATAAGTGCGTTCTACAAGTTGCACATTGGTAAGGAAACGATCTTGTGCACCGTTATTTTAGATTCTCTGACTCACTTAATGTCTTAGTAAATGCTTTTCGAAGTGATGGAGTTCTGTGTATTTGCCAACTACTTGTCAATCTAAAGTCCTTCCTTTGAATCTTATGGAAAAGTGGCTGTTGAGCCACTCTGACCCGACAAGACTGCCGTTGATCATGTGCTGATATCACTTGAAAAGCTGAAATCTGAGGCAGTGCATTGTGCCGGGATTCGTTTGTTTCGATTGCATCTTTGAAGGCGTTTTCGATGGTGATAATTCGATCCAGTTTGGTGTGCATACTGGACAACTTTGCTATCTTTTCCGCATATAAAACTCCTTTACTTTTCTGTGTCTGTTGCAGCAGGACAATTCGAACCGCTGATACTGTTGGCACGCAGTCTTTGTTTGCGACGTAGCCCTCTCGCGCTATCAAAAACTCCTTGTTTGAATTCAGCTCTCCTCACTCTCTTCGTTATCTAATGATCACGTCTTCGGAGCAGCGCGAGTTCCTGTCGGGTGTATTCAAAATCAATAACTATTGTAAGATTGCTAATTGACCATCTGATATTTAGTTGCAATACTGAATCATTACAATTACCTGTGGGGACAACAACTCTACCTCGCTAGTTTTCCTTCTTGCCGTTGGAATGGCCGTTTGCATGCCCGTTTGCATGACCGTTGCTGTGGGATTCCACAAGCTCGTATTCAAGCGTAGGTTCGCCAAGAGTTCCAGGATAGATCAACTTTTTCGGGATGGTGCAGTCTACAACGGGCGGCAATAGAACAAGCAAGAAGCACTGCATGATACTAAAGTAGCACCATACAGCAGCTTGTTCATGTAAACTTGCTGTTAAGAACATGGCCAGTAAAGGACCGGTCAGAAACAAGACAAGCATGCCCAACCACTCGCCACAAAAACAATCCAGGGACGAACATGAGAAACGTGTGCAGTGAAGCACCAGGGACAAAGTAGGTTGCTTGATACATAGGAGACGACCAAGCCAAGTGTTTTGTCGCACTATCCGGAATGAAGGTGCACGAGTGACCCGGAATATTCGGGGTGTCTCGTTGTAACCAAGGATCGTAACCATCGACGATCCACTCGTAGTTAGGACAGGCCTCGGTCGAGCGTGGACGCATATCCGGATTATCAGGATAGAGGACGGTGAAAAGGTAGCGCGAGAAGAGCCAAAACCCCCCGAAGAGTGTTATTTTCGTCACGAGGTCCTTCTGATAACGGACTTTAATGTCGTACTTGCGGAATTCCGAAGAGGCAAGACTGGTGAAGTACGGCTGAAAGCATATGTGCAACAAGCCGACGACGGTAAGGAACTGATTATTTGGGTCACTGCACTTTGCGTAATCGTCTTCAGGACGAGCAACGACGAAGTACTGAAAGAATTGAAGCGTTTCCATCAGCCCAAAGTAGGCTATGGCGATCGCCGTTCGAATGCCGAGCTTGCGGTAGGCCAAATAAGCAATGGCGTGAGAAGCAGCGGCAAAGAAGCCAGAAATGGGTTGATTAAAGCACATTTTCGTCAAGAAAGATACACAGCCTGTTTGAATCGAAGTAGATCTGACAAGTGTTGATTACCAAACACTTCATAAAGGAATGACGATCGCTGTTTTGTGTCTTCGAGTTGTTGGCAGTGAGGCAACATAAACCGGTCGGCGTGCAAAAGTGCATCTTTGCAGCTCGACTCCGAATGTTCGGAACACGTTACGGCGAGATCTGATAGTTAGTGTACATGATTTAGATTCGTCCTTCATTCGTCCCAACTTCTGCCTCACAATAAAACTTATACTACATCGTTCGATTTCTACCCTAGCGGCTGGCGCGTGAATTTCTGACTTAGTTTGGAATATTGCAGTACATCACGACTGTATGCTGAATTTGTACGTCATGATACTGACAAGCAAACCTAGGGACCTACGAGTACAAGGCTCGTTCCTTCTACCTTCTAGTTGGTGTGCCCATTAGTCTAGACAAGCAAAGAAGTAAGGATGAGGGATGGGACATCTAAGAGCATCAAATTATCTCGTATCTCTTAATTATTTTGAACTGAATGGGTTTGTTGCTGAAACAGACGAGATAATGTTATACGGAACAGAAGATTGCCTTGCAATACATTGTAGCTAACGAAAGTTGTTAAATTTATTCATCTCTTAATGGACCTGACGTCAGCTTTCAACGGTTAGAATTCACAATGAAACGTCGAAGGGTCTTCGTTTTTGGCCCCGGTCATGCGCCTCGAAGCCCAACCAAATAAAAATCACTTGATCCACTATGAGCTAATAAATAAGTGGAGGCTAATCCTTTAAAAAAAATATGTATCCGCATTCTATTGAATCGTAATCGAAGGACCGATCATCAACAAAGTTTTCTAGTTCTTCTTCTTTCCGTTTGCATGCCCGTTCGCATGACCGTTGCTGTGCGATTCCACAAGCTGATATTCCAACGTAGGCTCACCAAGTGTTCCTTGGTACACCAATTTCTTGGGGATATTGGCTTCCATCGCAGGAGCAACCAAGACGAGCAAGAAGCACTGCATGATACTAAAGTAGCACCACACAGCGGCTTGTTCATGAAGACTCGCGGTAAGGACCATCGCCAAGAAAGGACCGGTAGTAAATAAAAGAAGCATACCCCACCACTTGGCACAGAACAATCCAGGGACGAACATGAGAAACGTGTGCAGTGAAGCACCAGGGACAAAGTAGGTGGCTTGATACATAGGAGATGCCCAAGCCAAGTGTTTTGTCGCACTATCCGGAATGAAGGTGCACGAGTGACCCGGAAGATTCGGGGTGTCTCGCTGCAACCACGGATCGTATCCATCGACGATCCACTCGTAATTTGGACAAGCCTCGGTCGAGCGTGGACGCATATCCGGATTATCAGGATAGAGGACGGTGAAAAGGTAGCGCGAGAAGAGCCAGAAACCTCCGAAAAGCGTCAATTTGGATACAAGATCCTTTTCATAACGTGACTTGATGTCGTAGGTTCGAAAACGAGCCGACGAGAGACTGGTAAAGTAGGGCTGAAAGCAAATGTGCAACAAGCCAATGACCGTAAGAAACTGGTTATTAGGATCATTGCACATCGCGTAGCCGTCTTCAGGTCGAGCAACAATAAAGTACTGAAAGAATTGAAGCGTTTCCATCAATCCGAAGTAAATAATAGCAATGGCAGTTCGAATGCCATGTTTCTTGTATCCCCAATAAGCAATGGCGTAAGAAGAAGCGGCAAAGAAGCCAGAAATGGGTTGATTAAAGCACATGGTAACGTTGAATCAACTTGAAGTACAAAGGCGGCAAGAGAAGACCTTACGAGGTCGATCTCTTCTCTCTTTCGTTGTAACGAAAGAATGACATTTCATCATCGCAGTTTTCCTCGTGGCTGTCGTCGCCAAGGCGTTTTTCGTATCGTGTCTTTTGCCGCCGATGCGGTACACAGTCTACGACACACTTGTTCTTCAACAGCTTTTCCGACTTCCTAAGTCAATAGCTAAATTTATAAACGATCCCACAAAGATTTATCCCAGTCGTCGATCTTCTCCATTTCTTTGGAATTTCTGTATCAATGTTAAAGTGGACGGACGAATTATCCGGTATTGGATTCGATCGCCAACTTGAAGGCGGCCAAGTGGCGGGTGGCGGGTGGCTGAAGGACGATGAACTTTGATAAGCAACGCGCGACGGACAAGTGACAATGGAATGTTGAGGAATGCGGAGTGCGATGAGGGATGAGGATGAGGCCCACAAAATGCAAACAGAACACTATCGGGGTCAGCAAGCAGCAACAAAACTCTCTCTTTCGAGCATTCCATTTCTTACGATTCAAACTATAGAACTTCCTCTCTTTAGAAATGGACAAACTGATCAGCAAGATTCCCGGTCCGCATTCCGCAAAAGTGCTAGTCGCAAGCACGGCGGTGATTGGACTCTTGGCCGTACCTGTGTTTCGGTCCGGCGATGGTCGACAAGGTCACTCGTATCTCAGTCAAGAAAAGCCCGAAGCGATCACGGCTCGTTCCGAACAGATGCGGCGTGAGCGTCGACAAAAACAAGAGCAGCAGTCCGAGTAGCGAAGCCGCAGCAGATGTGGGAGGGAAATAAACAGTTCGAGCGACAAATGTATAGACGGCTTTCGGGATGGTGCAAAATAGTTTCACCTGCCTTTTTCACGAGGGCGTCAATCATTTTCTCGCTGATTTCATAATTGACGAAAAGGAACAAAAGCTATCTTTAAGCAAAGTGAATGATGGTCAAATTCTTTATATATGTGTTCCTAAGGAAGCTGGAAAATAATCATGAGATCTCAGATAGGATCCATTCCTGCATGCGGCTACCAAAAAAGGCTGAATAATTATAATCCATTCTTGAGAAAAACTAGTCTTTTTGATGCTTTGCGTCGACAGAAATAATAATAAAAGGCGTGGGGGTTCAGTGCTTTTCGATCCATCTCGTTCATACCAGGTAGAAGGAACGAAGCTTGGTTGTCTTCATTCCAGGAATACTGGAGATGGTGTTTCGGTCATACAACAATCCTGTGTAATTTCTTGAAATTCTGGAGCAAGTGATGTTGGCCATACACCATACACCATCAATCCTGTGTAAGCTCCAGATATTCTGCATATGTTGTTCTTGATCGTTTAGAAATTCTGTGTACCTGGTAAGGCTTTACCGTGATTATCCATTGAAGGCGTGCTGTACCGGGACTGAAATCGTTTCGAGTCGGAGCGGCAATATTGACGATTGACGCAATTATTTTATTTTACTCCGTAACCTTAATTGATACGCAGTAATTTTGATCATATTATTTCATTTCCTGCAGGCAACTTCTCTGATTGTCCTTGATTACGTAACTATAACAAACTGTTGAACACAGAAAGGCGAATGCGCATGTTATTCTTTATACTTGGGGTGTGCTTCGCGGCTCGATCTTTTGCATTCTCTGCGACGAGCGCATCTTCAACTTGTCATGCGATAGCAAATCGCTCCCCTTGTACTGCCTTTGCCGTGCCTACAAAGGAATTGACGGCACTATCGCCCCCAACATCCATTTTGTTTCAGGACTTGCAGTGGAAGGTAACACTGCCAGAAAAAACGACGCCTTGGGAACGGTTACAGTACTTAGGAAAACGATACTGGGAGACACTCACACAAGGAAGCAATGAGTTTACAACGCAATCCGCCCCTTTAATATTGCCACGAACTTCTGGAAACAGTCAACTTGTATTAAAAGCATATCTTCCGGCTCAATTTGCTACGGAAAAACACGTGATTCGGATGGGATTTACGACACAAACCGGTCCACCGCTTCCTTTGCTGGAGACGACGCGCCGGAAATTGAAGTGTGAAGACGATGATGAAGGCAACAATTTACGAACCATGGCTTTAATTTTTATCTGGATCGATCCACAGTATCGTGGATTGCAATGGGGTATTCAGGCGATGCAGATTCTACGGTATATTCATTTTACCATGGGGGCCGATTGCACTGTGATTGTGGCAAACGACAAAGGCAGCGGCCGACTAGTGCCTTGGTACGAACAGCAGGGATTTGTTCAGGCCTTAGAGCTGCAAGACTGCTTAGGGAGTCCGAATCAAATCTATGGGACCGCCATGGTGGGGAGAACGCTGTCGAAAAAGCCTTTTAATGAGATGACCTTGGAATATTCGTGCTGATGATGTTAAAGCCTAGAATTGTCTACCACTATGATAGACATCGAAATGCTAGAAGTTTGACCCTTTTACGAACATTTGGATTTATCACGAGTTTTAATCTTCCTCCCGGTGGTTCGATCGAGGTCGGGCAAAGAGTTTTTCGTGTGGCCATCATCGATGTTGACCTTAAATTAAAGTAACAAGGCATCCGATTAATTTTTGATCAATAATTTTACGCTTACTCAAATCTAGCTATAAATGAAAGATAAATTTATCAGCAATGGGCCCCTGATTCCGATTTTTAATCGTCGAAAATTTAACCCGAATGCTAGACGCCTCTATGCTAACGTGTAGGTGACTTTTTTCACGACTGAATTCAGTAATGAGATACCAGGCATCAGTTTGATCATGTCTCACCGCGTTTCACGGAATTTTGGGCTCGCCAAAATATGCAGCGAAGGTTCTTCATCGCGAGGAAACGATTGATAGGCAACGGATTTCCATTCTCGCATTATATCGCCTGTTATCATTATTTTAACTCTTCCTTTTTGCATACAGTTCGAATAAGGTCATCTAAACTATCGTAGGTTGCAAGAACAAATCAAAAGCAGCTTTTGCGAAAGCGAAATCAATACACCTTAACAAATGAAAAGCACGAATCAGGAGCCCGTGATTACGAATCATCAATTGCCGTTTGACGAATCGTACTCGTCACACGTTTCGGTAAGCAGTGACAACGATGATGAATCTCCGATAATTGGCATGACTCGCTTGTTGAGGAGGAATAAGAAGGATGCGAAGAAAGACGGCAAGAAAAAAGAGAAGAAAAGCAACAAATCATCTTCCAAGAAATTGTTTCCTTTTGAAAGAAAATCGAAGGAAAAGAGCCCCGAACAAATATCGTCCGAGTCTTCTTTGACGGAAGAATCCGACAAAACTTCTCCGTCCGGTGTTATCAAAGAGTCTGCGGGAAAATTGAAGGAGCTCAAGGAGAAATGGGAGCAGCAAGCTGCCGAAAACCAACGCAATTCACAAAGTTCGCCTCGTGCGACCACAGAACAAGCGGAAGAACCAGAACATTTCGATATTCGAAAACATCTCGATTTATGGGAGCATCGTCTATCTGAAAACAGTCCCTTGAATGGGGGCAGTCCGCAATCTCGGGATCCGAGCCAAAGCCGTTGTCTGCCTCACCAAAAGTTCAAGATAGAACGCGATCATCGTGCGCCGACAGCACAGCCATCTGCACCTCCACAGCGCAATGAGCTCAGGGATGCTTTCATTTCACTCGCGTTTGCAGCTTTCATGATCGGAATTGCCATGCTCATTCACCAGCCGTACGGACCTTACGTTGAAAATGGAATATACGGTATTTTTCCGACGGCTGCTATGATTCTCGGCAAAGTGAATGAATTCGGAGATCTTATAAATATCTACACGGAATATCTCTTTGAGTTGATGCAACAGTGGAAAGGGTCTGTCCTAGATGCTATAGATAAATGGTCCTCAAATGGATCTGAGGCATTGCAACCACCTACTGTCCCCAGTGACGCACGCCATTTTCTCCTCCTGTAACGACCTGCAAACGTATCATGCATCTTGTACTCAGTATCAATAATATGAATGTTAAAATCATGCAGAAGTAAGATTTAATTATATGTTGGATAGATTAACGTGTCTATGCTATCTCCGCGACTTTCGCTTGATTAGAGACACGCAAGGATCTAAGATAGACCTTCCTCATAGACCCTAGGAATCCATTTCAGCAAAAGGAGTTCGTAGCATCTCCCTTTCGTCTTTTGAATAGTGCAACCGATCAATTTGGGCGCCACTGCGCCTTTTTGGGGCGCTGCGATTTGGAGAAACAAAGCGCGATGGAAGATGAAGAGAAGATGAACTTTTGCTCGCTTTTCCAGGAGAACTGATCCATCGAACGGAGCTGTCTCGGCTTGACATCGGAAAGCTTCTTCCTTCAATAGCTTGGTACGTTGAACTTGTAGAGTATGGAAGCATGCGTTCCGTAGTTGGCCGACTAAACTCAATTGCATCATCGGAATTGTCACTATGATCGCTATCGATGGATCGTAGGTCATAGAGCCCCCAAATACCTGCCTGACTCAAGACGTTTTTGGAATCACACGTACTTTGAGTGTTCGTGTTATGTACACGATGTGATTTGATTTTTATTGTAGAACGCGGGTGCTTGGGTGATCTTGGCGCACTAATATGACCCCGTCTTCTCAAGTCGGTCTGAGTTTTCATGACATAATTTGCGCCTTTTGCTGCACCTCCGCAGCTCTTCGTCGGGCTGGGTGTCCCAGGGAAATTTGATACGCACTTTCCTTCACACAACGCTGATTTCTTGTGCAAAAGATCATTCGTCGTTCGCCTTAGCTTTTGCGCCGTGTCTTTCTCTTCCTGAACGCACGCTTTCCCACTCAACGATGCTCGCTTCGCAAGCAGAGATGGATTGAAATTCAAGTGTGGATCCTTGCTCACAGCATCAGAGAAAGCGCTTGAACTCTTCAACGGCAGCTTTATGGGTGACGAATCTGACTCGTCGGATGCAACCTGCATCGATGTCGCTTTTCCCAGACTAAGTATGTCCGCTTCCTCGCAGCCGAAACTTTCCTCTTCGTCATCAACAATGCACGTTCGTGTCCTCTCTGCTACCAGAGAAAACAGAGTGTGCAGCGACGTACGGCTTTTTGTCGATGTTGTGTAATCTTCTTCCTCGGATAAGCAGTCGACCATTGTCATTGTGATTGTTGCGGCTCACTTGTGTTTGCAATGAGAGAGCGAAAGGTTCATTAGTTTTTGTTTGTGTTTCAAGATCGTGCTCTTCGCAGGAATTACTCAATAAAAAGCTATTGTTCTGAATTCAGAACTCGTCCCGAATCCCGACATACCCCATCAACCTCCCGTCAACGTTTTTTGTTTCTTCCTTGTGTTATTCGATACTAGATTCATATTGGACCGCACAACTGCCATCCCTGTGAATCGAAAGATGCAGAACAAGTTATCCTACTTCAGCATTTTATTATTATTTAGCCTTTCATCGAAAGCGAAGAGTGAAGAGTGCTTTCAGTCATGCTTCCTATTAAGTTCGAAGTGTGATTGCCATCCTAGTGAAATGTTATACAGCTTAGCCGCTCGCGTCCGCGAACCGCGAGGTGCGAGCTTCAATCTCCGATTAAAAACAACCGGGACACCCGACCAAAATTCACGATGGTGACATAGCTGCATTTTTTGTACGTCACAATCACAAATCACAACCAGCGTCGAAACATTCCACGAATAACACAAGTGCTGTTCTTCAAACGTTGCGGCCCTTTCTGATGTCTCGTCTTCAGGAAATAGTCAAAATACGGCATCCATTTTGACCTAGTAATTTTTGTTGCGCACTGTAATAAGTATTAAGTTCACCTTTTCGAGAAACCTTCAGGATGAATTCATTACAAGCAACAAATAACAGACTAACAATCTTATTCTATGTTTTTGACACGTGACGATGTCAAAACGAATAACTGCAGCGGCATGTCGACTATTATATGCTCGTGATGTTGCTGGAATGGATGGTAATGGTTGCATTCTACTTTAGACTAGGCCGTGACGATGGATCTTCCTCTCGGACGACTTAGCTCAGGTTCAGTCCCGAATAAAACCGACCTCCGACGTGCTTCATTGTAGTGAGTAAACACATCTCGAGATACGACCTAGACTCTTCTCCTCTGTCAGATAGCCAGAATAATGCTGATAGCTGATATGAAAAGAATTTATCAATATCGAGATAAAATTCTGGTCTATCTTCCCTCAAAACAAAGGGAAACCAAAAATAATAGGCAGGCTTTTGGTATTTCATCCAACATCACCACCCAAGCACCGACAGCACCAGTGAAATGACAATGCGTGCTAAACAGCTCGAAAAGTAGTGTTCAACGATTAAACCGAGGGAGTTTTAGTTTTCTGCGGACGATAAACGACAAGACTGCACTTGTGTCTTGTGTCACTAAATGCCGTTAGCCTACACTTTGTCATATATTTAGAATAATCGCTTTGCGACTTTGATTTGGTCGTTTGAATTGATGGTGGATGGTGGCGTTGTCTTTGGCTTTTTTATTCAATGCTTGCGACTGATGCGGAGGCACAATACCTGGTACCTCTTACCAAGTACTTGGAAACGCAAAAGGTTTTGATTACGCTAAGCACTTCCAGCAGTGATTGATGTATAGCGCGAATCCTTATCTATAAAGAAACATCTAGACGTAACCGCAGCGCTCATCAGGCAATAACGCTACAGCAACCTGGCTGACGGTCAACGGGGAGATAGAGATCATTGATTGCAGCTGCAAAATAATTACAACAACAATGTCATCACGCAAATCTGATCCCCCGGAAAGCGTGCTGAAAAGATGGATGGGATTTATGACGAATTCGATTTCCAGAAGCAGCATTTCCTCGGAAGGTACTCAAGAAGAGAGCGAGGCGTCCGGCAATGATCGGAAGACTAAACTGCCGATCGCTGCCGATAGTGATACGAAACGTAGTCGTTTCAGTGATACACCGCATAATGAAACGAGAGATAACCAGCCTTCGCCAGTAAGTCCTGCGCAGTCCCCTTTGGTGTCAGAAAATGATATGCCTGAGGAAGCAAAAGCGGCTACGAAACAGAGACTTGACAAGGTTTTTCAATCGATTGCTTCCAATGATGTAACTCCGTCCTACAAAACATCAGAATCCTCACAGTCTACGCTTAATGACGCGTCAAAACCTTCATCGAAGCACAATTCCTTCGCAAGTAGTGTTGCAGATGACGATTCATCTATAGTAATCCTCGGTGATTGCAAACAGGCAAACCTCCAAAGTCCCAAAGAAGCCAACGGATCGCGAAAATTACAAGCATACCGTCGATCTATTTACGAATCTGTGCGCAGGGAATCGTCGCTTTCGTCTGAAAAAAGCAGTGAGGATTCCAATAATTCTCAAGACTCGGGCGATTCGTCTATTATCACTGTAAAGGAACCAAGTCCTCGAAGGCGACAGTCTCACCCGCAACATCAGGTTAACGGCTTGGGACGTCTTTTCCCAGATCTATTTGATCCAAAGTCAGATCAAGATTCGTCGGTGGTGGTCCTCGAAAGCTTCGTACATCGTTACGAACGGAGCCGCTCGTCGACTTCTGATTCCAGTGCAGAATCCGATAATTCGTCCGCCGAGCAAAAGAACGGGAAACGTTACGATGACTCGGTTACTCGTCGTCATTCGTCGACCTCTAGTTACTCGAACGCCGATTCTTCCATAAAATTTGTCAAGCAGTGTCCGGGGAGACACTTCGACACCTCCGTTGGGCATCGTCGCTCTTCTTCGCTCAATTACAAATCAGACTCTGATGAGTCGGTAGTGTTTCTGAAGCAGTCTTCGGGAACACGATACGATTGTAGGGTTGCCCGTCCTTACTCAGACATGTCGGAGTGCAAGTCGGACACTGACAGCTCGGTAGAGTATTTGAAGTCGACTTGTCACCATTCGTCTGCGTCGGAATGTGACTCTTCGGTAGAGTATATCATGCAGTATCCTGGGAAACTAGACAACAATGCGCGTAATAGACATCGTTCTACTTATTCCGATTCGGAGCCGGGATCTTTCATACAGTATATCAAGCAGTCTCCTGGAGAAAAATGTAACAGTTCGGTTGCTCGTAGCCATTCGTCAACGTCTGGGTCCTCGCAATCCGGATGTTCCGTCGAGGTTGTTGAGCAGTCTCCGGGAGGACGTTTCAACAACGTTGATGCTCGTCACACCGCATCTACCTCGAATCAAAGCTCTAGTCCAGCCTCAAATGATGCTCAACGCTCCGCGCCTATTTTGAATCACAGCTCTAGCCCAGCCTCATATGATGAGGAATACGCGTTGCAAACTGGGCAAAATGACTGTCATGGCCGAGGTGATCAGGACCCGAAAGCAACGTCGCCAGAAAAGATTCATTCTGCTGGCTCCGGTTCAAGCAGTCATTCTCTGAGACGCAAGCGGATTAATAGGCGGCTTCTCGCGAGACGACCTACATGTGACCCATTTGTTCAATACACTGGTCCAGCGAAGAAACGCAAAAAATCATTAGCGAATCTCACACCGCAATTTTACAAGTTAGATCACCGGAATCCGGACATGTTTTTATCTGCATCCGGACCGACAGCCCATCGATTGAGCCACGAGCGAGTACTTGTTTTAGCAAAGAATCCTACGAAGCCCATTGAAGGATTAAGCGACTTAGTTGAGCACACTGCTCAAATGTACAAGTTTGATAATTTCCATCAGATGATGATTGTCGCTCAAGTAACGGATGCCCCACCGGTAAGTAAATGATGCAAGCTTCATGTTGCAATGATGTGGAAATGTAAACCAACATTGTTTCCATAGAATGGCCTTTTTTCACTGGAAGATTTCAAGGTCATGTGGGCTAGTGCCGAAGATGATTTTGACAAAACCACCGAAGAGATTGAAGAAGGAGATCTCGTCAGGGCGGCAAACAGATATATTGGTCGCGATGAAAGTCCTGACCAAGAAGCTGCGCAATACGGGCGGCTGCTACCAGACGCAACAGACAACGTTTTCCGCAGCATTCTTGATCTGAGAAAGAATGATGTTTTTATGGACATAGGACACGGAATTGGTAACAATGTCCTACAGGCGGCGTATACTTTTGGATGCAAGAGCCGCGGCCTTGAGCTAGTTGAGGATCGAAATACTGTAGCTACTCAATTCAAAGCAAATCTCGAAGGCCAGCTATCAGCACTTCGTATTGCCAAGTCGGCATGGACTTGGGAGGTTGGAGACGTAGAATTGCGACGTGGGCGGCTTGAAGACGAATCGAATCGCAACTTCATAACTGCTCTAGGCACGGCACGTGTTAAGGCGCTTGCCAACAATTTCAATGGCGTTTTTGCTGATCGTTGTCTCACAAGCAACCAGAAATACTTTTTGGACAACTATATATCTGGTCTGTTTGCCGATATGGTACCGGGCTCTATTATAGCGACACTGCACCCTTTGCTGGATCTCCCACCCTCCTTTTCTGCAGTTACTGAGCGTCGAAGCCGACACAATATGAAGTGCAATGAAGACGCCTCGTTCTACAAATTGAAAAAGATTGTGATTGGAAGAGCCAATGAATGTGTATCGTGGTCTGCCGGTGGATCGAACAAACATGATATAACGGTGTATCGGTATAAGCGATTAAGGCAATGTAGCCGAAAGGCAGTCTTTATGTGCAGCAATCCGTTTTGCCAAAAAGCTTTGGATAACATCCCTATCCCGGCTACGAAAAAGGTGACGGTTGATACTCCCATGGGTTCGGAAGTGCGTGTCGTAATGAATTACTGTGACTGCAATTTCAGCGGAAATGGACTCCGCCAGCGACGAAGCGATGATTGTCATTCGAAGTGAACATATTATACGTCGCACTGTACAATTAGTGTAACTATTCTAAAGGCAAAATACAATTACTCCTTCCTCACGATATGAAGTAATTTTGGCAGCTTAAGTACTGCTGATCGCATTCATCTGTCGCCTTTGCTGGATTCGCACACAACGAATTTGCGACCGCGGTAAATCAGAGAGTGAAATCTCTATCAGGTAAAGACTAAACTAGTTATTGCTCGGAGAGCGGATACAAGAGTACGATGAACAAACTAGATTTGAGAGTTACGTGCATTACCCCTTGCAGAGGGAGCACAGTTTACTTCGACATCATCATCTTGACAAATTCTTCGTAGTTGATCTGACCGTCTCCGTCAATATCGGCTTCACGAATCATTTCATCAACTTCTTCATCCGTTAGCTTCTCCCCAAGGTTGGTCATGATGTGACGAAGCTCGGCAGCTGAGATGAAACCGTTTCCGTCTGTAAAAATACGTGTGTTAGATACTAGTTTCAAGAAACAAATTAAGAAAAGCAAGGCAGACAGCGAAACGTACCCTTGTCAAACACCTATCGTTTTGCAGCGATACCGAAGTTTAGAGAAGAAAAGGGTGAGAAAATCGACATGAGATGATTCGCAAAATTACGCGATTCCAATGAGCAACGGATCTGCTTGCAGCGCCTTACCTTGAAAGCTTTGATACGTAGAAAGGGAAGAAGAGTGGGGCGTGAGTATCGATTTGAAATACAGTAGAGTATGGACACATTAAGCTGCGGTCGTCATCTTACCTTCTAGAATCTCTTCCTCCGAATCAGTATCTTTCATCTTTCGTGCCATCATAGTAAGGAACTCGGGGAAATCGATAGTTCCGCTGCCGTCGGCATCAATCTAAAGACAATCGGAATGTGTAAGCTTTCCTGCGCTTAGGACTGTGACCGCACGTTCTCAATTCAATCCCTCTTACCTCTTGAATCATATCCATCAACTCCGCCTCCGTAGGGTTCTGACCGAGCGATCGCATTACAGTTCCAAGTTCCTTGGTTGTGATGGTACCTGATGGAAATTAAGTGTGAGAAAAACGTTTCAGTTACACAGTCACCGCAACAAAGAATAAAGATCGAGGTTGTAGTCTTGAAGCGAAGTCTCAGGCGGTCGTTGTGAGGATCTTACAGCACGACTCAGCGAAAAGGATTATCACTCAGCGATCTTTCGTTCGACTCAATTCATCCGTACAAGAAAAAGTAAACAAAACTTCGGCAAATTCGCTTCGGAGCAACGCCGCGCAGACGACCGCACAGCAGCAATCACAATCCTCAAATGACAATGATGCGAAGTCGTTCGACGTTCTTACCATCTCCGTCCTTATCGAACAAGGAGAACGCTTCCTTGAATTCAGCAATCTGTTCTTCAGTCAATTGGTCAGCCATGGTTGCAAAGAGAGAGAATAATCTAAAGTAAACTCAAACGAATGTGTTCAACAAGAGATGCAATGAAGCGTTGATAAAAGCGGTCAATGCCTCTCCGCGGTCATGGAGGCGCACCGTCTACACTTTGTTGTACACAAAATCGTTCGAGATCTTGGCTCTCGCTGCACCGTATCCAAGGGATGACCTCATCCTTGCCTTACATTTTCTACCTAGAAAAAATCGTTCGAAATTTTAGAGAGGCGGGAAATGTACATGTCTGTCTTAAGTAGCTCGTCAACGGCTATTCGCGGTAGCTCTCTACAACATCATACACGATACTGAAACGCCTGTCAGATTCTACATAGATCGCAATAGGTTCAAACTACTATAAATTTTATTGTACGCTTGAATACCACGAGCCAAGACCGGCTTATGACCTTCAGTTCGTGACCCACAGCATGGGGAGTCATGCATGTTGCTACTTTTGATTAGTGTATAGATTATTACCAGGTAAACCATTAATTACGAGGTATGCTTTTTTTTGAAATACAAACCACGAATCCAAACCTATAAGTCTCACGTAAAGCAACCAGTTGGATAATTGTTTCCATCGACACTGCTACCTTAGCTCCATGCGCTCCTATAGCTTCGTTACCTAGAAAAAGTGCCTCTAGAGCTTGGCGAGACCGTCTTCATCACCATTTGCACCCCGACAGAATTCAGTAACGAAAATCGATTTACTTTTTTGCTTTTCATTATCAATCTAGACCCCTTGTCTGTTGCTCATATGATAACGAAGTCTCCCGAATGCTTTCTTGCTCCTTCTCGATATTTTTTTGAATGCGCCGAATGAGTAGAAATAATGGTAATTCGGCTCGCCCATCGCAACTCGTTTTCTTTTGTGATATTCCTATCGGCATTTTGGCTCTCGACGCTCCATGTGTTGGCACTTGTAAGTAACGGAGAGAATAGAGCACTATCTTTTTCGACATTACAATCAGCAACATTCGATCCAACTTGTTTGGAGAAGGGAGCAAATCAATTGCCGAGAACGTCCATCTTGTTGAAAATCGGATATGATGGTTCTCATTATTTCGGTTGGAGTGCAGCTAACAAAAGTCAAAGAACCGTAGAAGGTGAATTGAAAAAGAAACTCGCCAAGATCTTCGGTAACCTCGATCCGGAATGTGTGATAGTTGAAGGTTGCAGTCGGACGGACAAGGGAGTTCACGCTCAAGGGATGGTCGCACAGGCGTATGCAATCACCCCTTCAGCTTTGGACGCTACTCGTGTGGGTTTGTGCCCTTATTATCCCGGTCAACCAAGTATTCCAGGGAAACGATATCCGCATCCCTGGAATAATACTGACTCGACCGAATGCTTTGTGCCTATACTGGCTACCGCTAGTAAGATTGGATTCGCGCTAAATCGAATGAGTGGTGTTGATTTACGAATTTTCGCAGTAGCGCCGAGCCCTACAAGAAGTAGAGACGACGTGCCGTTCCATCCTACCCTCCATGCTCGTTTGAAAACATATCAATATACGATTTCCACTGGCACTATTGCGGACCCCATTCGACGAAAGCGAGTGTGGCATGTGGGCAAGGTAGTCGATGATTTATTTCTAGATCGCATGCAAGATGCGGCCCGACTTTTGCAAGGTGCGCATGATTTCACAGCATTTTCCCCTATACCCAAAGGACCGCAAGATCGAAAGCGTCGGAAAGAAAGTGACTTCAATGGTACCTGCGATCTTGCTTCCATACAAATAGCACCCACCGACTATAGGTGGCGAGATACGAGAGAAATCACCATCACCATCACAGGAAATCGTTTCCTTTATAAAATGGCTCGAATGCTGGTCGGAACTTTCGTGGCAGTTGGAATGGGTGCAATGACTCCATCCCAGATCCAGAGTGCGTTGGTGTATGGAGAGCGGTTACCGACTCATATTGTGGAATGTGCCCCGCCCCATGGATTAGTTCTTCAACACGTTGACTTGGATGCGAGGATCGAATGGGAGCCTGTTAATAGTTAGTTTCTAATTTCTGCAACTCTTTCATCTGTCTGCAATGAACACAGAAGGCGAACAAGTACAAATAAAGACGATGTAAACCATGTAAAACATAGCACGTACAGAAACTGGCCAACAACACTAGTAAACCTCACTAAATACTTTTTAAAAAGATCGTTATGAGTACAAAAGCCGTATACAGCAAAGCAATGGGATACGCAATGAGATATCGCTGATGTGCCATTTCACAACCAACTTCCAGCAATCGTGTGGACGCCGTCGTACACCATAAGATCGTCAAGACAGCCAAAAAGCGGACAAGCGTCTGAAAGCCGGCCAAGTTTTGCAACAATATTTTGAGTGCCGCCAATATATTGACGGGAAGCAAGGCATACCCGAGAATGGAAGTCACCGTCCAGAATGATACAGCCTGTGTTGGGCTCATGAGATTGAGAATGAGTGTCATGGAGACGCACCCCGCCAATCCGAATCCGTAAATGGCTCCAAATTCAACTTCGAGTCCTAGTAACAATTCAAAGCCCAAAGCGAGCGCAAACACCAAAGGACCCGCCAAATCCGCGTCTTCCACTATTAGAGACGGATCCATAAGAGCCGTATTTCCCGCCAATCTTCGAAAAGGAATGACGACAGCTTTGGTCTTCATGAAGATTTGTTGCAAGTTAATCCCTAGCTCTTCCAACAAAGGGGGTTCATTTTCCATGTCTTCCTGAAACGACGATGTTGACGACGATGTTGTCATGTTCATTGTGGGTGTAAAGTACGAGGGAGTCGCGGCGGGGATCGAATGGTCGGTCATTGCTGGCGAGGGTGCCATCGATCCCGATAATGAGCCCGTATGATAAGGATTTATGTACGGATTTGAGGAAGCAGAAGCATCCGTCGTCATGTTATCTGCAGTCGAATAATCCGTATACCAATCTGATGCAGAAACAGGTGCATTCACTGTGGTATTACTGCTGTAGGTCGTTGCAGCAGCGTTAGAAGTAGGCGCGGTGGCTGTCGTCGCAACACTGTTTCGATTCCCTGAATACATGTTGTTACCTCCATACGAAGGTGTATTACTCATCGCAGAAGTGTTGTTGTTTTGTGAGTAACTCGAGGATGTATTTGTAGGATCAGTATTATAGGAAGGAGCATTGTAATACGATGCCGAAGTATTGGTTGATCTTTGTGTTGTTGTTGTTTTTGTTGTTGCTTGTGCTTTCGGAGGCGGTGGCTGCCTTTGACTCGTATTCACTGAAGAAGCAGGACGAGAAGCCGCTGCTGAAGGAGCATTCACAGCTGCTCCTCCGTAGTAACTTCCTGAAGGCATCGTCGACGTAGTAGTAGCTCCAGGACGCCGAGGAGGAGGCGGTGGCTTTACTTTTCGTTGCTGCATTCCGTTGCTACTGCTATTAGCTGTTCCTTCAAAGGAATTGAAAAAGTCGTTCGAGTTTTGTGACATTTTGGTAGTTAGTTGTCGCTTGAATTACTTTGTAACGATGATAATGCGTTCGGTCTTTACTGTCATGGGGTCTCGCATTGCTGTTTTTGTTTTTCGCCTCGCAAAAGCGGTCGTTGCCTGTTGCCTGTTGCGTCAAATTTATCGTGCTGAATTTTGGTTAATTGTAATCTGGTGTTTTGTCGTAGCGTTGTCTTTGACTTGAGAGCAAAAAATAATAGGAGTACGTACTACGTACCAGCCTCGCTGAATAACCTGTAATACGCTAAGGATAAGGCTTATTCAGGGACTGCTGAACCCGCTGTAAAGTCGGAGGAAACGGAGTAAATAAAAAGAAATTCATCGCAATGAACACAAAAAATTACAAAATAATGGCATCAAAATCAGCCCTGATCCCTGATTCGCGTCCATTTCGTTTGCTCCGCTGCGGATGAAGGTCGAGAAAATTGCGTCTTAAAGAGTGCTTTTACAGCAAATAAAGACGTCACATATCGGATTTGAAATCGATGTGCTTCGCACGACAGTGGCTCCTTCTAGAGCTCCTTTTGCCGCATGTTTCATTCATTGCTATCTTCTTCTCTTTTAACTGTATTTCTCCTGCTCTATCAAATGATTAAATCGCAACAAATGGAAGTTAATGCGTGTTACTCATTGCGATCTTATTGTATCGATGATATCAAGGCTCGTCCATCGTTTGCACCGTGGTTTTTCCTTGTCTTTCTGCAACTTGGCCAGAAAATGTCCCGACGAAGAAGAAGAAGAAGAAGAAGAAGAAGAAGAAAAGAGGTTGACAGGTTCAGAGATTGCCCCGAGTAATTCCTACTGACGTCTCGATCAAAGTGTCGACATTTCCTGAGAATGCCCTGACGACGAAGTTAGTTTCTCTAAGTGGCTCGGTGCATTTCCGGACCAGAATCGTTTGAGATCTTTATTGAAAGGCCGACGTTGCCGAGACTGTCCCGAAGATGACAAAGATGGAAAAAGATCAGTGTGGCGAAAAACCTCATGCGACTTGGACCTTCGGACGTCTCGCTCCAACGGTCGGCGTTGCTGAGACATTCCTGACGATGAAGAAGAAATATCGGCGGTGGTCGATCTTTGCCCCGACTTTGTCCGTGTGACTGCTTTATCCGATGGCCGACGGTGCTGAGAGTGTCCCGTAGAAGAAGAAGAAACCAAATGGTCGCTGGGGCTTAACAATTGTTCCGACTTGATTCGTTTTAGATCGCCACTGGAAGCACGACAAGGTGGAAATTGGAGAGGATTTCGGCGGGGGCCTTGACTATGATGCGATGACGATGGCAATTCCGTCTTCGATGAATCCAAGGGTCAAATGTTGTAATGTTCTGCTATTATTATTATGGCCTTCCTAACTCTTCGATCAACATTCCTGGCCCTCCATAAAGAAATCGTTTTCTATTCGTAATCTTACTGTCTAGGGAGGTGGAAATAATGAGCTTTAATGCGTTTAGCGCTAGGGGCGAGATACCCTACTACCAAGGTATGTGTCATCTATGGTCTTCAACCACCTTAGTTAAGGTGTGACCTGACTAAATACTCTAACTTGCGTGAACTAAGGTCGACACAAACCCGTGAAGTAAAAAAATTGTGAGATTCGATTCGGCCTTAGATGATGTGCTCGCCAGTGCGAAGCAAAATCTTTCGTTTTCCTTACAACCTTTACGACATCATGCATCTTAGAGGAAATAGTGTTTCACCTCCCAGAACCTTCAACGAGAACCACAATTGCCTTTGATTGAACTATTCTGCCTGCATTAATAAGCAAACAAACCATTAATACGCAAATAAGCCGGGGACTGCTTGCGATGTTACGCAAACTTGGACGATACGAAGAGGCGCGGTAGCCAACGTTTTCCTTCAAATTCGTCTAAGACTGAGCAGAAGACCTAGCCAACATCCAGTGACCATACGGTTGCCATGGCTAACATCATATTCTTTGAAACTTTGGAGCCTCCTCACACGTGTTCAATAAGGTAGGATTGACTTGCCAACTGTTCTTTCAACTTTTCCGTTGCTTCTTTAATAGCTTGACGAACCATCGCTTCCGATTCGTCCCTACGCTTCTGAATAATTGACCAAGCATCTGTCGTATATTCGTTCGTGATGTCCTGAATAAGCGGGTAATCAGATGCAACAGACCCGCGCGGAGGCGCATAAAAGGCTAGTATATACGTTTGTTGCTTTCCCCATCCTTGGTAAATAGCATTCTCATCCACTGCAGCTTCGCAGGGATCCAAATGAATCCACCGACCCTGTAGTCGTATTTCTGCCCAGACATGATCCGCCCAGTCCACCACCCATCGCGCTTCTTGGCCGAGCGCTCGTAGAATGGCAAATAACAACACTGAGTACTCGCCGCATCGTCCTTGGCGGGCCTCCACCACGTGCCGAGCCGAGTTGTAGCGAGGAAATCGAGTATATTGCCGACAGACGTGACAATGATACAATTCGGTGCGACTAGCCTTTCCTGAAAGTTCATTTGAACTGGGATGAATATATCCAAGGAAAGATGCCTGAAGTGGATCCGAATCTTGAGTCGCACTATCCTCCTTGTACGATGCTCCGCACGAAGCACATCGATCATAGTAATACGGGAACTGTATTCGGAACCATTCTAAGAAGCGCTTCAATTCGGCTAGCTGTTCCGTTGTGTTGCTCATAGTCGACAATTGCCGTAACTGTTGCGTTCTTTCGTAATGCTGTTGGAGCCATGTGAGTAACCAACTCTCTTCGTTCGAATGGTATGCTTGCTTGTGCAACGTATGTTCATCCCGTAACATAGCCAGTAGGCGCTCGGTATACAGATAGAGATGATCCGAAAAGCCTCCGCGTTTCGGAATTGACTTGTCGGTAATTCTGTCGCTACTCTTATTGTCATGATTCAGTGTGTTGCGTTTCTGATCACTCGGATAAACAGCTAATAATTCCGTACGATCCGTCAGTAATCGTTCTTGCTTCCAAAGCGCGCGCCATTCATCACGTAGCTCTTGCGTTCCGTTAACTTGATAGTGCTGAAACGGATGTTCTTTTTGATGTTTGTCGTTTGCGGATGTTGGGACATGAATTCCAAGATATTTCAAAAAAGCATGGAACTTATCCGGAGGTGTATTGAGTGCTTGATAAGCGGTTCCGTTACTATGAATATATTTCAAGACCTGAATCGTTTTGTTGACTGGTTGATGCGGTAAAGTATTATCATTCTGATTTGTTGCCGAGATACTGGTCGAAGAAGGCGTTGTCGTTTCGCTAGCTGTAGCTTGTTGCTGCTGCGATGGTGTATTCAACTGCATATGAACCGACGGATTTTGTGTTACAGAACTTGGTGCTGCGGTTGTTGTCTCATTCGGAGAAAGTAACAGCCTCGTACTCGCAGGATGACACAGCCACCCCCAAAGTAAGCGATGTTGTACATTAGATTGTTGCTGTTTGTCATTCGAAGCTTGTAAGAAAAATTTGACATGCTTATCGTTATAGAAATATCGTCGATTCGGATGCTGTTGCTGGATTCGGCTATTGTTTCCTCGTGAGAAAGAAGTAGACGAGGATGAAGAAGAAGATTGCGGATGTACAAAAGGAAGAATGCTATTCACAGAGAATACGCAACCGAGAAGGCATACGCACACCAGCTTTCTCGGCATTCTGTAGTGATCGGTCTTTTCAAGACGAGAAGCGAGCTGAATGCACCAAAAATATTTGATTATGAAGACAATACGGTAACACAAAAAAAAACTGAATGTAGTCGCAACAACTAACTTCAAAGTGCGTTGAAATAAATAATCATCTCTGCAACAAAAATCTGTTCATTCACCGACGGCGAACGCACACTTCCGGGTTCTTTATGAATTACTGGGAAAACTGCAACACTGTTGCTGACACCTATGTGATGGCGGAAACAAGTGGAAAAATCAGATGTAGGCTATTTCATTGGTCGAAAGACAAACAGAAGTCATCAACTTTGCAGAATGAGCGAAGCATCGATGGACTGAGGACTGACGTCCAGTCGTGAACTCGTACAACCCACACTTGAGGCTACAGTAAATAAATAATAGTGGTCAAAGGATTTGGGACAATTGTCAACAAACAACAAGCCAATTCTATCTGTGCGTTGCAAATGCTACGGTTTATGGATAAATGAAAGAACACGTTCAAGTACAAACAAATTGTAAGGACGACAACGTGGATGATGATTCGCCTGCAAATTCACTTTGTCTCATGCCTCATGACTGATATTCCAGTCATGAATTCCGAGAACCGACATGTAAACAATCAAAGCAATCAAACAATCATTCCGTTCATTAACTAAGTTTTAATTATTAGACTCGCGTACAGCAATGTTTCTCCCTCGCACAGGCGCTCCATTGAGTTCCTCGATGGCCTTTTCCCCATCTTCTTTCGTCCGCATCGTGATAAAACCAAATCCTCTATTCCGTCCTTCATCATCACGCACTAGACTGACTTCCCCTACTTCACCCACACGACCAAAGACTTCGTACAAATCATCCTCATGACATTCAAAGGCAATGTTTCCGATGTACAATTTGAAGTCTCCCATGAACTTGGGCGACAATCCCTTCTGCATATTGTTTTGAATGCGTTCCATATCTCGTTCGGGAAGAGGCACCATTTCGAATCCTTCATTGAGTTTCAATAGTTTATCTTTGGATTGAAACCACGAATGCGTACAGACACTACACTCGAGACGACGACCATTGCGTGATCCAAAATCATTTTCGGTCATTTCAAAGACGCTTTGACATTTACCGCATCTTACGTAAGTATCAAAAAGTGCGGTTGTACTCGTAGATATCGTTGATGGTGTTGACGACGATGCGAGCGTTGTGGTGACGGAAAAGGCGTGACACGCGTGAAGAAAAGGCGTCCAGACGAACGATAGGCCCATTAGAACAACTGTCGAAAATGGATGTCGCGAAATCATGATTCTGTTTTGCTGTTGCTGTTTTTGCCGATGGTAAGCCTGTAACAAGTGAAAGAGGGGTATATTTTCGGTTACAGATGATAGCTCTTGATAGACTGCTTGAATGGAATAGAAAGACACACTCTCACTCACTCACTTTGTCAAAAGAAAATGAAGGGAAGCCAGCGCTCGCGTGCCTTGAAGTACGTTTGTGTCAGTGAAGAACGGTCGAATGACGTACGCCGGTAACTCATGACTCATGAAATCTCGTGACTGCGTTCGTTTCGCACTCCCGAAGAAAAAGGCGGACGAGGTGTTTGCTGGCGCGCTTCAACGAAGATTTCAAAACGCATTCCGCTCTAAAGTCAACAACTTGCGCGCTCATTTTGTTGTTTAAGTAAATGATGCAGTATAGAACTATATGTACAAATGTGGCTTTGCGAGCTCTGCAAAAGGGCGCCAACCTTTCTCGGAGCTGCAGTGCTGTGTGTATAAATCATGCTGTATTCGTTGACGGACTACAAGTACCGTACTTGTAAACTAGCAAATCGTTTCGTGTCATTCGCAATCTTCTAGCTAAAAGTGCCTTTTCTCTCTTGACATTCATTCCTTTACAACAATTTCCTTTTCTTTTGAGACTCCTTCTCTCAACGTACTGTGAAGCGGCGCATTTAGAGCAATCACAATCGCACAAAGCCATTCTTTTCCTTTGCAGTCAAATCATGCCTCGTTCGTCCCGTTCGAGTTCACGTGGTAAAGACAATCCAGAGGAAGAGGAACCGTCACACAAGAATCTCTTATCAGAGAACTCTCGTACAATTGTTCAAGTTTCTTTCTTATCGACTGATTTGAAACGCCATTTGCAGAAATTGTTGCATGTTTTACAAACCGACGAAACAATCGAATGCGACAGTCGCCAGTGGCCCGGACTTGCTGCTGTTGCCGAACGATTGCCTCAATTGTTTCAGCACAATGACAAACAAGTCCGTTTATTAGCCACAGCTTGTTCACTGGAGATTCTCTGTTTGTATGCACCCAATGTTCCCTGGGATGACGAAGTTCTATTAGAGTTCTTTCGACAATTGTTGCGACAACTGGGGAATCTTTCGCATACATTGAATGCCGAACAACCCAATTATACGATCTACTTGCATATGCTGTCGCAATTAGCCGTCGTCAAAGTAGGAGCGGTGTTGACGGATGAAGCCATGGAACGACCGGCGGCACTCGAAGTGTTAGTCGAGTTTCTTCACACTTTGTTGCATTCGATTCGTCACAAACATTCTTCGGCTGTCATGGATCTCGCACAAGAAGCCATCGGGGTCTGTCTGGATGAATATCATCAAGCCAGTTTGCCCGTTCCTGTTGTGTTATTGGATGAACTCCTAATCGCGGTCGGGCAAGGACCCACCACACAAATCACCGAATTGCATCCGGAAACCAAATTGCCGCAAGCTGTCGCCGTACCCAATCCGACGCATCGCATTGCGGCAGCACTCCTACAAGCGCAAGTGCATTTGCAAATGCCAGTGTCACAGCTCATCAACGGATTGCTCACCAACGATACCTTGGCTTTAGAACAGTCCTCGATTTCCAAAGATTCCGAGTCCGAGACGGTGCATCTCTACAAAATCATCTATCATCTCTATGCAGTCGTGCCGCAGTATCTCACGACAGTGCTCGGAACATTAGCACAAGGCTTGTCGAGTGATGATACACCGCAACGACAGGCCGTCACGTACTGGTGGGGCAAATTGTTGTTGTTGCATACCCAACAGCGACAGAGTTTTCTCTCATTGTGGTTGCCGCGTGCCAAAGACATACATGCACCGATTCGGGAGATTGTCATCCGGGCGTGTGTGCCGCTGTTGCGGTCGCTGTCGGTGTCCAAAACCGCCGTAGCACACGACGATCACAAGGAAATCGAGCATGTGCTACAGGAAGTCGTCATGAGTGATCCGGCCAAGAGTGTGCGTTTGCTGGCCGTCCATGAGTTGTGCGATGCCGAGTACAATCAAGCTGGAACGGTTTCGTCGAAATTGCTGCAAGCCGTGGCCAGTCGGATTCCTTCGAAAGATGCCGCGGAACGAAAAGATGCCTTGACTGGGTTGGCGCAGATCTACGCCAAACATGGCGCCTTGCAAGAAAATCTACAAAGTGGACTCGAAATTTTGCCCGGTCGCAAACGAAAGCTGTCGAGTCGCGATCCAGAAGACGACGAAGATGACGAAGAAGGATCGTACGATTGGATTCCACGAAAGTTGCTGGAGGCTTGTCACTTTTCGGATAAGCTGGATTCGGCGTTGCGGAGTCGTCTGTATCAGATTATGGACGATGTATTGGTCGGAAAACAAAGTCGGCCTGCCATTGCGTTGGTTTGGATGATGCAGCACTTGGACGACAGTGCTTTGCAAAGCTGGCTGTCGTTACTGAAGGGTCGATTCGAAGTCCAACGGTTGCTGTCCAAGTACTTGCAATTGCGATCACAAGCGAAACGTGATGAAGGAGCCGATGCCGTTGCCTATCAAGCTTTGCAAGGAACCGCAGCTTTACTTCCGACTCCAAAATCAGAACAGTTCCTCGAGAAGCTGCACAAGGCCAAGGACCAACACATGTTTCGTATTTTGGCAGGTATTTGCGATCCCAATCATGCTTGCTCAGCACGTAAGCGAGCGATGGAAGATTTAGTGGCCCGGACCAAAGCCTCATTGGGAGATGATGTCGCTGATTGGATGAAGCAAGTGGTTCGAAGAGTAGCTATGGGCAACAGTGTCAATGAGACGATTTTGGAGGACTGTGTTGTCTTGGCGCAAGAAATGTGGGAAGAGGAGCACCTCGTCACGTGTTCCAAAGTTCTCGAATGCATTCACCATATCGTTGGAGTTTTCCCTTCGCTGGGTGGCAAGAAATTTGAGACATTGTGTGATATTTACCACGAGTGCCGCGCGAAATCCGAGAAGAACCATCCGGCCAACGCTATGGCAACGTTGTTGAGTGAAACAATCGCACGAATGGCGGAATCTGGAAAGGTAAGAGATTCAACGATAAAACAGGAGCATCTCTTTGCGATGTGATTCCTATACTGACGCTAACTTACTATACTTCAGATTACCTTGAACGACGCGGATGCAATCGAATGGCAGCTTTCCAAAGTCTGTACTAGCAGCAACAGCCCACTGCAAGCACGACACGCTACATCCACCCTGATTAGTTTATTTCACGAGGAGAGACCCGAAATCTTTTCGAAATTGTTGCGCACGCTCACTGGGCGACTCGGCAGTACGTCAGCGAAACTTACGTGTGCCTTGGCAGCACTATCCGTACTGGAAGAGAAAATTCCGTCGCTAGATCCAACTCGATCGAGCAAAGCATTTGAATTTGTTCTCAACAGCGTCATCATCGGAGACGATGAATCATCGAATTCGGCCATCATCATGGGGGGAGCGTGACGACGACGAGGAAGATTCTGAGAACGAAGACCGTCCGGTGTCGAGGAAAAGAGGTCAGCATTCTACGCCTGATAGCTCCAAACACACACTCGAGGATGAAAGTGTTTCCGAGAGTTGTCGGCGTCTCGTTGCGGCAATGGAGTTCTTGACAGCGTGTGTTCGATCGAATCGGGCACAGCAAGCTCAGAAAGTAGTTGAGCTACTGTTGCAGCTTCTTCGGGACAATGGTTGTCCTTGGTCTTCTCGCGATCAGGCGGAGTGTCGAAGCCGACAGGACCGTGCCGCTCTACGGAAATGTGCTGGAATCCAGGTGTTGCGTTTGTGCGAAGGAAGAGTGGGTGTAGAGCGGAACTTGACACCGGCTCAGTGGCATGTCTTGAGTCAAGTCTTTCTGGACGAAGAAATGTCCGTTCGTGCTGCTGTGATCATGGAACTAGCAGCCTTTTTGCGTGGCGAGGGGGTGTATGGGAAAAGCGCACCCCCTTTGCGTTTTGTAGCGTTGCTGGTTCTTTGTGTAGATGACCACTTCGACCGCGGATCGGGCAATGGCAACGCAGCAAACGTGGGTAGCAAGGCTATCGCAACTATCAAACACGCAGCCACCCAATGTATTGCGCAGCTTAGAAAAACTTGCGAAGCGACTTACCTTCAGTGCCAAGCGGCTGGTGATGCAGCAGAGCGCAAGTATGAGAACTTCTACAAAATGATGCTCATGCCAGAGTACATTGTTCCCTACGCCATTCACATCTTAGTTCATCGCTCCGAGACATCGCGAGGGCAGTCCGATGATGGTGCGCGTCGCGTTTTGATCAAACGGCTCAAAAGCTTGTTCGAGCCGCTCATCCTCAGCTTAGGCGACTCGGCCGATAATATCTCTTTCTTGTTGCAGATGATGAATGTGCTCGGAAAGCAATTTATTCCGAATGATGTTTCTCCGGTTGGCCAACAAACTGAGAAAAAGTCGCAGCTTCTTCGAGCGAAGTTGAAGAATGTGTGCTCCGAGGCAAGGGAAATTCTGCTTACTTTCGTCAAAAGGACGTTCATCTCGCGACGTATCCTGGCACGGTTCAAATCCCCAGCAAGCTATTCACTCGACGGTCTCCCACTACAATTGTGTCTCGCCCTCCGCCACCGGAGTTTTCGCCTCAAACTACTCCAGGTGGAAGAACTGTTGGAAGTCGCCGCTCTGTGCATTTTTCTCCGGATGTCAGACCTACATCCGGACGACGTGCACCGTTGTCTACGGTTCAATCCGAAACACCGAGCGAAGGTTTTGCTCTATCACCCATTGCGCATTCGAAGTCACCATCGCCTTTAGCTAGTTCAGGTAAGAAACAAAACACTTTTGCGTCCGGTGGAAAGAGTGCTTCGTCTTTGACGGTGGCGTCACGAAGGTCTCCGCGCCTTGGTACATCTATATCCCCAGCAAGCGAAAAGACCATGGGTGCTACACCACCCTCCAACCTTCGCGGTGTCACAATACAATCAACACAAGAGTCGACCCCTTCTACAAATGAAGTGTCGCCGTCCCAAACTTCATTCGTCGTTGAAGAGGTGCTTGAACGTCGGAAGGATGGCAATGTAGAAGAGAACATGACCGCGGAGACTCAGTCGACCGATGTAAGCTTGCCTGCTTTACGAGAAAACGCACGCAAACGTCTCCGGACCTCAAAAAAAGTAGAATTGTCCCAAGAAAAAATAGCCAAAGTGGACGAGGAGAATCATCCTGTGCGTCGAAACAGCAGACGAAACTTTCGAGCATGACATTACGTGTGACGATGTAACGTAGTAAAGAGTAACTCAAGGCAATTCTATAGTTTATTATTGGAAGTAGTATTCAAACTATGCAGAGAGTACCCTAAAGACAGCGGCATGTTGCGCGCTGAACCGTTGATCGGCATTTGCTCACAAATTGAAATATTTATCGATCATCGGACCGCGGAGTGGCAAGATTGACCTCAGCCTCAACCCATTTTATGATAAAAAAGAACCACTTTCACCCAAATCACTACGATTATTGTTTACCGCCGCCTTGGTATAAAACACCCTAATCTTTTCGTTGGTACCTGGTAGCGTTAGTTTTCGACTCACGAACTCACGAATAGTGTTCCCAAGTACGTCATGCGACAGAAGTCCAACGTATTCCTTCTCGGAAACGCTGTGATGTGATTGGCTGAACCTCCAGCATTGTTTCAACGTTTCTGTAAACGTGCGTCATGCTTTCTGTCGCGAAGTCTCGCTTGCAATTTTCAAATTTCAACGCGTCACAGGTCACCGCGGATTTCGTGAAATCGAATTCGAAAGATGCGAGAACCTCAAGCTATTTTCCTCGACTTCGCGACCGGTAGTTGAAGCTAGGGACATCTGCTTTTGGCTTGTTATAAACTAAGAAGTAGAATGACCTTGAATTTTGACTTTAAGACCCTTAGCTGGCAAAGCCATTACGTGCTGAAGATCGGCAAAGCGAAATCAGAATCTGCTGTTTCTGTGCCTGGATTTTGATCCGGCGAAGCAACACTGTTTGCACAAAAATCTCATCAAAAATAATAATAACTCCGCAACGATGAATGAATTTCATACGGAAGCCAAACGCGATTGCGTAAAAGGTGTAATCGCTTTAAGTAACATAGGAGTCGATCATTTGGAGAACAATAGGATTAACGCGGCGATCGAAACCATCATTGATAGCACAGTCGTCCTCCGACAAGGTCTCTCCACTCCCATCACATCTTATCTCGGACTGCCCGCTTTCATTCAAAGAGCACAATTAAGGGCTTTTTACTCTGAAGCACAACCTTCCTTGAATAGAATACCTGTTCGAGGAATCTCTTTTAATGATCAAACCGTCTTGTCATTGTTATGCGAGCAGTCAGGCGTATTCTACCCGATAAGCATCACGGACTCAGATGCTCTATGGGATGTTGATTTAGGCCTTTTGAGTTCAATTCTTTTTTACAATTTGGGGGTATCCTTTCTCTGTGCATCTACTGTGAAAGATGTAGCAGCTACTCAAGTCGAACAGTGCAACCAGGCGATTCACTTTTTCAAGGTGGCAATTTGCTTAATTCATGGAGCAGGTGTCGATCAAGCCGCTGCCGTATCACTCTGGCGAGAAAAAGTTGTCAAGCTAGCCATTCTTCATAGTCTTCTACCTATTATCGTGGGTAGTGACAAAGAAGAATATCTTTTCAAGCAAGTGCGGCACGATCTTAGAGTTGAGTATGATGAGTTGGTGCTAGCAGTAAGAGAGATCGGTGGTCTTCTTCAGGGATCGACCGGTAACAAAGTTGCAGTTGCAGCCTAGCACAACCGAGGAGTGTTTGATAACAATTCGACGGAGCTAGAAAGAAAAAATAGCGGAATGCGCATCACATTAACTAGGTTTACAAGTGTTTCATTTCCTTTTAAATTTATAGAGCTACTTGTCCAGACTGCTGGCGTTTGAAAGACTTACAAAACCATTTGCGTCGAATGCTTTCGGTCTCCGAAAGACACCACTTAATTTTTTCTTTGTCAAAGCAGCTTGATTAAGCAGAAGCTAGTCTACAGAAACTGGTTTTGACTTGAAAATGCATTACATAAAGATATAAATGTACTACGACACACTAAAAAAGAAGCCCCGGAATGACCGATTTTAGGCCTCGGCGGTCTTCATGATGTCTCCTGCTTGCTGGTACCCGCCCATAGGGTGCTGCATCATATTGGGATTCATCATCATCATCTGATTGGGCATGAACATCTGACCGTTGTTCATCCCCTGAGGAATGGCGTAGCCAAACTGCATCCCCCTGAGGAGCGAATTGCTGAGACGCCATCGCCGGAGCCATGAGAGGGTTCTTTCCGGCGTTCGGGTCGTTCGCGCGTGCCTCTACGGCCTGCATAGCAAGGGCTTCGCGGTCACGACGCTCGATCTTCTTCTCTTCGGCGACCCGTTTGCGCCACTTGCCCATTTCGACCTTGTACTTGGCACGAAGCTCGGCTTCTTCCTCCATGTACTTAGACTTTTGATCAAGCGGAGCCTCCTTCCACGTCTTGGAGAGCATCTTTGAGAGATCCGCGTTGGTTGCATCCGGGTGCTGACGCTTGAGCGCGGCACGACGCTTGTTCGAGAAGGCGAGGAAGGCCGACATGGGACGCTTCGGTGCGCTAGGATCCTTCGGGGTGCGTTTGTTCGCAGGGATTTTCCAGGGCCCCTTGTACATGGACTTCTCCATTTCGTAGCGGGCCTTGTCCTGACGAGCCTTTTCTTCCCAAGCTTCACGTTCGGCAGGAGGCATCTCTCGCCATGCCTCACTCACCAACTTGGCAATGTCTGTTGTCTTTTCGGTGCGGCCTTCGTTCGCGAGTGCTTCCTTGATTTGTTTGTGTTTCTCGGCCGAAAAGATGATGAAAGCCGACTTGAATCGCTTCGGAGCATCAGGAGCTTTCTTGAAGCGAGTACCGACCTTTCCAGCTGTAGCAGAAGCGGGAGGAGCAGGTTTCGGAACCTGCGGCATCATGGCAGCACCGAACTGATCCATTCCGGGGAATCCGCCCATCATGGGCATCATCTGCGGATGACTAGGCATAGCCCAGTTAAACGCTCCTTGAGGCATTCCTAATGAGTGAGAAGAGCATCATGTTTGTGAGTAAGAAAGTCACTTGCTTCGATCAAGCTGCAATCTGTCATGCAAAGTTTCTGCGGAGCATTCGAATGTTCATCGTCCCTCTTCTTTCGCTTCCGCAGCAACATTAAGCCATTGCGCAATGCAATCATACACTTCATGAAACAAAAACAAGAAAAGCGTCACGGTTGCAAAGTACCGTACACTCAAAGTTCATTGTGTACTCAAGCAATGGCAGTCTCGAAGTGTAGATTTGTCAAACGTTTTGGTACACACGATGGGAGAGTTGCAACAAAAACACAAAAAGCGCCGAAACGACATTCTCATGGTCACACTTTTTCGTTTTCTTATAAATCAATCAATTAATCAACAAACGAATTACTCACCTTGTTGATCCATGTTCATCTTGACTTTGATACGAAATACGAATGAAAACAGGTGATTGTCTTGTCTTGTGTTCAGCGAAATGAGCACAGGCTGGAGTGCAAATTTTGAACCCAACCGTGAAGATTTCAGTAGAAATTCACGTGCAACTCAGTAGGAAACGATGTCTTCTGGTACGCGATGAACTTTGCACGGGAGAGTGCAGTACTCAACACACGTAAGTGCAAAATGTACTGAATTTTACAGCATCGCACGTACAGTGTTCCTATGCATTCTGCGAGCCTTGGTCTTAGATTTGAACAGATGCTTTTTCAAATCGTACTTAACAACTAATACAACGTTAACCGCATCGATTTTGTATAGGACCAAATGTTCACGTGGAAAAAGCATTTAGGGATGCGACAAAACCTTATAGGATACAGAAGTGTACATATGTATCAGATCATAGGACATTTTCCCAAAATTTTCTAAGTAATTTGAATTTTGTTCGTTGCTATGTAGAATGACTAGTTGAAAATTTAACCGTTTTGTATTCGTATACTGGTAGTGAGTAGACGAAACAAATTTCATTGGATGACTGATTGTTCTTCGTTCATGATTTTTCTGATCGAGCTGACGTCCACAATATTCGTTACCAAGAAATTCATTCATTCGTGACAAGCCCTTGAAACATGAAACGAACGACTACGATGATGTCAAGTTCACCATTACAAAAACCTGCTAATAACATAAAAAAATAGATGTTGAACTTGACTGTAGAATACTTCAACGAAGTGATACCTTAAATCGCAATACTGGATAACGATAACAAAGAGAAAATGAGTTCCCCGGTCTCGAGGCTTACGTGAGATGCACGTAGACATTCGATGCGTTGCATCTTTCGTCTTCTATATGTTTTGCGTTGATGTTGATGTCAGTTATCGTTGATCTGTGGGAAACTTTAGGATGGAATTCCATCAGTTTCTGTCAATCTTATTTTGAAATCTCGTTAAGAGCGTTGGCGGCGGCGTGTCATCCTCTGCAGTCATCGCTGTTTCGATTATGTAAATCCTTGGGAGGAGATGACGACAACAACAGCGGTTGCGGCAAAGCGTTCGTTATCACCTCTTTCCGTCAAAACAAGTTCTATTGTCGACCACGTTCGGAAGCTACAGCAAGGGCTGCAAACTTGTGTTTCCTTACAGCATCACGTAATACTGTAAATGAAAGTATGTCATGATTGAGTACACAAAGTCTGGCACAAATGGTTGTCGTACATCTCAAACAGCGAACTTGGCTAAACCCCTCTTGGCTACTTAGAGTAAAGTAAGCTATTAGCGAGACCCATGGTTCGAAGAGGCGTCAAAGACTACAAGAGACATCGATGGAGGTAGTCGTATCACACTTTCGTTTCGAGGCTCTCATCGCAACGGATCGACCCAAATCATTCAAGTTTAAAATCGTCACGTATCAGAATCGGAATGCATTCATAGACCCGGAACTATGAAAAACATCACAGCGCAAAAACGATAACTGATCTAGCCTTTCACCCCTTCAGTGAGCCCGGCTACTGCAAAACAATCGCACCAGCTAAAGTAAGCGCATCCGATGTTGCCGTGCTGATTGCGATGGACGCGAGTCGTTTTGAGTATGCCTGAACAGCCAGTTGAATACAGTCTGCAATCGTCTGTGTAGTAAGTGTGGCCGTTGATGACCATCTCGTACCACATACTTGTACTTGCTCGTCGAGTGCGATGTGAATTCGGGCCCAACTACTCGACATTTCGAGTTCTGTGGCGTCGAGTAGAATCAATGAAGCCGAAACGCAAGTGATCGTAATAACTATAGGAGTATACAACTTCGCCAAAGATATAGGTGGTAGGTCAGTAGCAATGGTTAGGTCTTCGGCATGAATGCGAGGCAGGACCGTATTTTGCACAGCGGAACGAATTGCAAGAGATATTGCGTCAATAGTGTCAAGCTGAAGCAACCATACATCCACATTGAGCTGCCACACATAAGCCCCTTCTTGAATTATCAAGCGATTCGCTTCATCTCCGTTATTCGGTAGAGAAATGAGCTGTTGCAATTTCGTTTGCAAAGGATCATATTGGGATCGCATTAAATGTCCGTCTACATGAATTGTGAGTACACCTCTCGTCGGATATCGAGCCGATGGCTGAACGATCGAAGCTTTGACGCTACATATCCCGTTCTTCCAGCGACACGAGCCGTGAGACTGTGGTAAACATCCTTCAGTAAGCTGAAGAAGCCGAAAATCATCTCGATTGCGTCCGTCCAAACGAGGCTCTGCGGAGATGAAGCTTTGTTCTGACCGGCTAAATTGATTCGAATTGCGACTAGTAGAAGACGCCATTTATATTGTTGTCAAGAGAGCAATTGTTGTGTGGCCCTTGAAAAGAAAAGTACTCTTTGCAGCAACTACGCGAAAAAGTCAAAATTTGTGCGAGAAGACGGCGGTGGCCCGCATGCGTTCTTACCGTTTTCAAAATCCAAACGACGGACGAATGTTCGACGAACTAATAATCGCAAAACATTTGCCTCCGACAAAAAAAAAACTGAGCCTCGAGTCGCAGCTTCTACCTATATTTTTGCGTTCTAAAGAGCAGAAGCTTATTGTAGCAAGCCATTATTCCTACCAGTATCATCAATGGCAATGAAGGCGCCGACGAACCGTACGTGTCTCTAACTTGAGACCCTGGAATGGGCCAAACTGAAAATTAATCAAGTCAATTTTACCGTGACTGACTTTCAGTCATGAGTTATGCCTGCTATTGATGTTAAGGATTAATAACAAAACGCTCTGCTTCTTCTACGCCTTTGTGGTTGGTCAAACAATCCATATAGGATAACTTTGTGTGTGTACTGGCTTTATCTGCTATGTTTACAAAGAACGGTGGCCGATCCCTTTTATGCACCATCTTGTCCAAAAAGCTTGGTCCACTCAACAAATCGCTGCAATTCGTCTTCACTGACGGTACTCACCGAATTGCGCATGACTTTCTCAAAATCGGTTCGTTGAACGGGTGGCGCAACCAGCTTTTCCGGAGGAACTTCCCACAACGTCATACGCTTAGCACCACAATGTCGGCATGTGTAGTCTTTGTTGGGCGGATCAGACGATAACTTTGGAGGGCACTTGCTGCATGACGGATATTGATCGCAGGGATGATAGTTTCCTGCCTCGTCCACGTAAAATTGTTTCGCCTGTTGGCAGCGACGCAAAGGTTGCATGAGAGCTTCCTTTACCAAGACACCAATGTCACTGCCGGAAGCACCCTCGGTGATTTCTCCCAATTTCTGGAAGTCGTCTTCGGTCAGGTCATTGGGAGTATCTCCTAAGTGTAACTGCACCATATAAGTCCGTGCCTCGGCTTCGGGGAGAGGAATATAGACACGTTTCTCGAATCGTCTTCGAATGGCGGCATCGAGCTCCCACGGAATGTTAGTGGCTCCCAAAATCAAGACCTGTCCATCTTGCTTGCCCACTCCATCCATTTGTACAAGAAATTCAGTTTTAACACGACGCAAGCTGTCACTTTCTCCTTCACTGCGACTTCCGCAAAGACTATCGACTTCATCAATAAAGATAATGGCTCTACCGTTTTCGGATTCACGGGCCATTTCGAACAAGTTTCGCACCAATCTTTCACTTTCTCCTTGCCACTTTGAAATCAAGTCCGCGCTACTGACAGAAAAGAAGGTTGAGTCGGCTTCCGTGGCGACAGCTTTGGCTAAATAGGATTTCCCCGTTCCGGGGGGTCCGTACAACAAGATGCCCTTGAACGGTTTGCGTTTGCCGGTGAATAACTGAGGGAACTTGGTGGGCAAAATAACAGTCTTTCATCATGTTGTTGTCAGTACAGAGTTACACAAAAAGTCGACGAGGATAAAGAGATAAAGAAGGAGTAAGCCACATTGAAAATCAATACCGAGTATCATCAATAATCAAGGAAACGAAATCAAGTCGTGACTTACTTCCTTGAGCGACTCTTTCGCATTTTCCAGCCCCGCTACATCTTCCCAACGAACATTGGGCTTTTCTGTGACAATCGCTCCCGCCAGAGCTCCTCTCAACTTCTTCTTTTCGTCGTCTTCCTTTCCGTCGTTACCGCTTTTGGCTGCTACGCCTCCTCCTCCTGAGTTTTGATCCAGTTCATTCTGTTTTTGAATGTATTCTTTGAGTTCTTCCGCCCGCTTCATGTATCCTGCAGCCCGTTCCGTAATAAGATCCTTTCGCGCCTTATTCTTTTCGTATTTGATCCCTAACGTGAATCGACTTAGTGCATCGCGATAATAATTCAAAGCTTGTTCATACTCTCCGGCATTGTCGGCTTTGATGGCTTTTTCGACAATTTCGATGCCTTGTGTGATCATAGAGTTGTCCATCTTTTGCTTGTTTCTTCAATAGAGAGAACTAAAGCTTCAATTACGTATGAAAAAGGTTCGACAGCAGTTACAAGTGTTTCCCTTATCTATGTTTTGCGCCTCAATGCTCTACTTGTATTTTGGCTCTTGCTTATCTTGCTCATCGCGTTTTGTTGGGTGTTGGGTCGTTCCTCTTTGAGTACCGCTGCGCTGCTCGACTGGATTGTAGTATGCAACGCACGTCATCAAGTCGTGTAAACGAACGCTGCTTGTACGAGACGACTCCTCCTCATTCACACCGTTTTCCATTTACACTAAGCTATTATGTAGTCTTCGCTGCTGAGACTTTTACTCTTGTTGATCCGGGTTTGCGGTCTTTCGGATGCACTCTTGCGTAACGCATAAAAAGGCACCTCTTCGTTCTTTAGCATCACTACTACGTAGCACCAAACCATTCACTTTCCTTCCTTTTCTTTTCCTTACTTTGATTCCTTTCCCTCTAGTAAAGTACTAGGACAAAGTTTGTCTTTCGGTAATGAACAATCCGGCAGCGCTACAAGGATGGGTCAAGTCGACTGACCCGAAATCCGGTCGTGTCTTTTATGCGAATCACATTACACGGAAAACACAATGGGAGCCTCCAGCCGACTGGGTTGAAACAGCAGCGCCCCCTTCGTTATCGTCTTCACGTCAAGAAGAAGGTAATGAAGCACCTCTCCCTTCAAACTGGCAAGTGATGCACGATCCGACGACAGGAAAACCTTTCTATGTCGATCACGAACGAAAGATTACGACTTGGACGCGTCCGACTGTAGCTTCCTCTTCTGCGTCTTCAGCGAACCGTTCTACGCAGGTGACTCGTCGCACGGCTCCTGCTCAAGCGGCGTTTGTTCCTACGGTTACGCAGCAACCGCAATTCGACTATCAGTATCATCAGCAAGACTCACATCACAGTATCCTTGCCGATTTCTCGGATGCTCTTCCTCCTCTCGATTTTGCGGTAGAAACGATCCCCGATGCCGCAAGAGATGCTTGTGCGCACTGCTCAGTTTTCTTTCGAGCCACGAAACGTCGTCATCATTGTCGTCTGTGTGGAGATATCTTCTGCGACGCTTGTTCGTCGCACCGAACGCAGTTGCCTCTCGAAGGTCCTCAGTACGCCAAGCCAGTGCGTCTCTGTGATGCCTGTCAAGAAGATGTCGATCAAGGAAATTTCTTTTCTTGGCGTCGTTACTTGACTCCTTTGTTACTCGTGGCACCAGGAGATAAAGGAGAAGACCAGGTCCAAGCGGCATTGAGTGCCATGAGTGTTGATGTCACGCAACAAATGCAAAATCCATCAGGAGGGAACTTTCCGCCTTTGCTGGAAAAAATTGTGGAATTACTCATTCCGCACTGTCATCTCAAGTACGATACGAGTGCTCGTGCCGTCGTTGCGTTGGCAGCTTGTATTGCGTGGGAGGCTGTCTTGCAAAAGACCAAATTGAGTGTCCTCGCCTTGCCATTGGTGTGGGAGGCGCTCTTGGAATGGTTGGAACGCGGTAGTACTGATCGTAAAACGTTGCTGGTACAGGAACTGGCAGCGCGTACGCTGTGTCATCTGACGGAACCGCACATCGTGCGTCAACTCAATTCCGATGCTTCCTTGCCCGATCTGTCTCGTGCAATGCGAAATCTCATCGATCACTTGAATAGCCCTAATCCGCAATTGCAACGTTGGGCTGCGGCGACGCTTTCTCATCTGATTCGTTGGGATCAAGAATTAAGTTTGCAAGCCATTAACGAAGTTGCGGCTTACATTTCGGTGCAGCAAAGTCCGCCTGATGACGTTCGTTACGAGAGTTTTGTACAGGATCTAGTGCAATCGGGAGGTATTTTGATCTTAACAGCAGGTATGACTTGTGACGATGCCGATACAAGAGCACATGCATTAGCCGCACTTGGGGGACTGCTGCAATTGTGCCGAACTTTAGACGCTGCTAACGTTTCACTGTTCGAAATGAGTGGTGGCTTCGCCGGAAATGCCGAAGCTAACCAAGCTGCTGCTGTGTTGCAAAGTATCGTTGCTGGCGGAGCTCTCTCCGCGGTAGCGCAGCTGTTGTTATCTGCGGACCACTCTGTGGCTACTTTGGGCTGTCAGTTTGCGAACAGCTGCGTCGGACCTGTGTTGACAGATCCTCGAGCCGCTACCATTTCTGTTGATTATGATTACCGTCACGACAATTCCGCCGTAGGTGCTTGTCGTCAAGCGGCGGTTGAACTCATAAAATCCGGCAATACGTTACCGGCTCTTTTATCGTTAACCAACACGAATCGCCCGATTCAGCTACGCCAACTAGCGGCAGAAACGTTGGCGGCTGTTACCTTGGGTGTAGCCGACATGGGACGCGTCGCTAGTCAAGGACAGTATGAACAAGGACTTGAAAAGTATGCAGCACCGGGAGTGGCATCCTCTATCATGACTCTGGTCAATGAAAGCGTGCTACAGAGAGCTGTGGAGTGGATGCAAGGAGGTAGTTTACAGTTAGCAGCATCGAAAGGACAGCAAGATACGCCCTCCATGCGCATCAAAGAAGCGGCGTCAACAATCCTTGGTGCTCTCACATCGTGTTCGGCGGAGTCTATTTTGACTCTCCAAAGTGTCAATCTATCACAGTGGAATGCTGATCCTTCACCAAGTTCTTGGCGTGGAGATGCATCTCCCAAAGGACTTGGCTTGTTGGAATGCATGGGAAATTGTTTGCTATTCGCTTGGCAGCACAACAGTGGTGCCCAGAATCAACTTTTGGATCAACTGCTGCAGGTGGTCGACGCAGGATTGTTGGAAACGCTGAGTCGTGTCCTGCAGACGCAAATTGAATGGGGCACTGTCACAAGCGTCGGCGCAATCAAAGCAAAGACAGCAGCGTGCCGCCTCTTGTGCTGCTGTGCAGGCATAGCTCTTGATCATCAGATTGCTATGCAGCGTTTTATGCAAGCGCTCGAAGCAGATGCCCGTCAAAACTATAACAAGGGCAAACATAAAGGACAACCCAACAATTTGATCGAAGCATGCTTGGCTTGCCTGCAGAGTTCTTGCCTTTTAGGTCGCAAATCTCTCTTAGGACAAGCGCAGCTTGAGACCTACCATCAAGCAGCACTCTTGGAAGCTGTTGATGCTGCTTTGTTGGCCGCGGGAAGCTTGTGTGGATCAAATGTTCCACCCGTTACTACCGAAGGAACTTTTATATCGGGAGAGGAGATGTCTAAGCCACGTCAGGACGCATATCTACAGCGTCGTCAAGAAATCTGTAAAGTTGCTTGTCAAGTCGTTACCAGGAATACGAACGATGACGCACTGCTACCTACTCTTTTGGTCGGCGGATTGGGTGCTCATGCGACCAGTTCGAGCTTGCGCTTGTCTCTAGCCATCTGTGCCAATGGAACTTCGGAGCAACACGAACGTTTGGGGCAGTCGGGAATCCTTGTGCCAGTTAGTGACAGTCTTCAAGCAGCTCTCCAACAAGGCAATATATACGAATTTTCGGCAGCGCTGACAATTGTACGATTTTGCGGTCCATATGCTTCCAGCAGCGATTCGGTAAAGCAAGCAATTCGTATTGCGACCAACGTGATGCATCTACCACTTAATCCATCAGCTACACCACAACAGGCGGCGAAGCAAGCTGCACTCAAAGCGGAATGTGTTGCTGCAGTCGAGTCGTTGTCACGAAATCCCAGTCTGTTTAGCAGTATCTCTCAGGATGCCTTACCAGCTATTACCGCTTCGATCAATAGCAGTGATCCAGCTTCTCAGAAAGCATCTTTGCGAGCGCTTTTGCCTATCGTTGAAGTCCCTTCACACGCGGTGGCAGCTGCACAATCCGGATTATTGTCGGCTTTGTCGCAACTGATTCGGACAACGACGATTGCTAGGGACGAAGAAATTCCTATGCTAGCATTGGAGATTCTTCACGCCATTTCTAAACACGCACAGCAATTGTTTGTGGAGCATGATATCGTGACAAGCATTTGCTCTGCACTAGGGGCTTCAGCAACGGACACCCCGAAGAAGCCCAGCGATCCTAAAGCAGATGTTACGTTTTTGGGACTCGAAATCTTACACGGATGCCTGCAACAAGTACAGGGTGATTACATGTGCGCAGAAGCCATGGTGTTGGTCGATGCGGTTGCTGGAGAAGCCTCCTTTGTGAATGCCTTGTGTGCGACGTTACTTGTGTCCACTCAAATGAAAATTCCGGAACATGACGACCCAGATACCTACCTGCCGGTGCCTCAGTCGTACGGAATGCCATTGATTCTGGTACCCGAGACATGTGCAGGATTCGAGAATACGCACCAAGCTGCCATTGCCTTTTTCTGGCACATGTGTGTGGCATGTTGCATGATTCCTTCTCAGCGTAGTGACGCTTTTTGGAGTTTGATTTTGCATACCAAGAACAATGACGCCCAGGATGCCGTTACAACTTTTTGCGCCCATTTTTTGAAAGTATTACAATCTTCACCACCTTTTGTAACGGATTCGCTGACCAAGCCATTGGTCTGCCATAATCTGTTGGAGAGGTTAAGAATTGTGTCAAACTGGAGTGAAGGGTCATATCTACCCTCGGTTTTGGTTGCTTTTGATACGCCTTCTATCCTTCTAAATCTTTGGGCGGATGATGCCCTGCAAGACTTGTGTTACCATATTCTGCAAGCTATAATGGAGAAGCCGTCCGACATATTGCACGCTTTCTTACCGGCGGTAGTGTCGTTGCTCGATTTGTTGGCGAGCACGGTGGATTCCACAAAGAAGCAGTTTTTGGCAAGTATTGTGGCTCAGCTGGCCGAGTCGGGATTGTTATCCTCGTCAAGTACCAGTGTTCCTCGTGACAAAGCAATCAAAGCGTTGTCTGCAGCCTGTATGAGCGAACATGACGTTGCGGAAGAAGAAGATGACGCTGTAACTGGCGCTCGGCTTTCCACCGTGCTGTTGCAGTGTTTGGTTGATTTTTGTGAAGCCAGTGAAAGGGGATTGCTTACTCTGACGACGTTTCAAGCAACACAAATTGCCAAGGACCTTGGTCCGATGATGAGTCGCATGGTTGTAAGTCGCTTTTTGGAACGAGCTCGATTGAGGCAATACGATTTGCATAATGACGAAGACGACATTTTGGAGGCACCGGACGTTCAATTACTGGTTAGTGTTGCACAGTACAAAGAAGCATTGCAAGTCCTACGTCGACAGAATGGGTTGCACGCAGTGTCACTCATAGCGTCGGAAGGCCAAGTCGCGGCACTGGAAGCGTTGCAGCGGGCTTGCCAGGACGATCCTACTGTTTTATTGGAAGGCGACATGTTCGGTGAAATGCTTCGACTAATTGCTGCCGAGGAGCAGAATCCAGTGTCCGCAATGCACTTGCTAGCAAGTTTGTGCAGAAATGGAGGATCAAGTCGAGTGGCCGCCCACGCGCATAGTCTAGCAGCCATAGAGCGTGCAGTGGATATCATCGTGGCCGTTGTTGACAGTCGCGCCACGCCCGATGATGAGGGAAAAGTAATGGGCGACGCTCTTCGAGAGAAGGAGAATAAAGACGAAACGCAAGACGACCTAATTGAAAAAAGTCCGTTCGAAGAGGAGGAGCCCAGTTTGGCAAATGAGCAGGTTTTGCGGAAGTTGGATAAAAAAGAAATTGAGTTAGTTGTCGCTAGTTGTTCCTTCTTGGCTGCGCTCGCTCCCAAGCTGGAAGATCATCATTCCTCGCTCATGCCAATCTTAGCTTCCATGATCCAAAATGAAGATCTACAGTTTGAAGCTTTACAACTCCTGAGTGCCTTGTCTCCCTACGCTAAGAATGTCGACGGCTTGACGAAAGTGCTATTGGCTATATTGAAACCCCCACCGTAGCGAGCACCGTTGTCGCCGCCGCTTCACAGGGTCTGGCACGTCTTTGGGATGGCATGTCATTAGAGCACCAAAAGGAAGCATTGGACGCGGCATGTAAGCATTTTGGTCGAGTAGTCAAGTTTTGTTTCGTCAACAAGGATGACTTCTCGGAGGCCAGCTATCACTTGACAGCACTGATGACACTAGGCCGTGGATCTTTGAAGGACGTTTTGAATCCCCAAACAGAGGTGCTCATGATGAACTTTTTGCAATGGAGATTTGATCCCAAAACCGAAATCAAAACGCCAAAGTACTGGGATGCTGCCGTTTCAAATGTTCTGTTCTTGTTGTCAACGGTGGTCACTGCGAACTCGTTTGTCGGGATGCCACCTTTGATGCTTTCTCGCCCGGGAAAAGTCCCACGCAAAGCGATCGCACCGAAAGCGGTCTTGACCAAACTGGCCGAGTCTCTTGGACCGTATGCAGTACCTGCCCAAGTTATTTTGGAGCGCCTTGGTTAAAGAACTGCTACACCGATGTTGAATGCATATGAACTACTTCTCTTACTAAATTTCTAAATATCGAAGCTTAAAAACGAATCAGCTAAAATTACCGGATAATCGTTGTTTCCTTCGAAGAACTGTAATTGTGATTTCATGATCTAGATTCGTCATGATGTGCGCGAACTGGTCTACCTTCATATCTTCTGTTTCGATATCGTTGATAGCAACAATATGGTCGCAATCGCGTAAAAGCGTGAGGGCGAAGACCGTGTTCTTGTCGATCGTCCTAATACATAGAAGCGGCCAATTCCACACCACCATGCCCATTTCTTCGTAAGTCATATTGGGGCGCGGCTTGATGACCGTAGCTTGCATAAGGATCTCTGAGCCCTCCGGATTCTCGACAGAAACTGAAAGATATCCATCGTTGCGAAGCGCTGTACGCATTTCTTCTACCGCGAGATCAGGATCGGAAGGCGCAGGTTTATCGTTGATGGTTGCCAGGAAATCTCCTTCATGAAGCTTTGAATGCTCAAAACAGCCACTCAAACCCGCAACAAACAGTCTCTTAATGGGTTTCTTCTTCTTGAGAAAGCGTTTCTTATGAAAGTCAGCCGCACATAAAGTAATCCCCCATTCGAGAGATTCGTTGTGATAGAATGTAATTGATTTACGACAAGCATCACGAGCAGGCCCAACAACTGAGCCTACAGTCGATGCAAGATCAGTAGAAGCCACAGAAGGAGGTCCACGAAGACGATCACGACCGATTCGAGCAAGAGAATCTCGATCTAGTAAAACAACAGGCTCTGCAACAAAAGTATCCTCGCCTTCTTCACTCTCACTTTCCGAGATTTCCGCATTCACCGCGTTTGAGGTATCGTCGTTACTCGCAGTCATCAGAAAAGGACACGAGGAAAAAAAGTGTATCTGGAATATTGCTAAATAATCACAGAATGAATAACGATTTGTTGCATACAGATCCTTTTGATAGATCGTTGCTGTAATTATTTATACATCGGAACAACAACGAATGAGGCGGCGGCAAGAGAACGAGGAACGAGGTGGCCGAGAGAATGAATTGACAAAAGATTCAGCAAGATTCTCGTCGGCTTCGTTGTCGGTTCCAAGTTCCAAGTTCGGATCATGATGTTGTGTAGGCAGTAGGCAATACGATACATACTCCTTTGGGAAATTTGAGGTATGAGGGACAGACGGAACACGGAACCGAAGTACCGTTTAACTGGTACAGTATAGGGAATAGGGTTTAGGTTTCGTAACTCGTGACTTGAACGTGTGATCCGTGATCCGGCATCATCCGATCGATCGATGACGAATGACGACCCTGCTCATGCTGATGATGACTGGAGATGACAGATGACTGATGACTGATAATAATACTAACCTACAAAGTACTAACGTAACAGGTACTGTGGAATCGAACCACAGAGCCATCCCAATCACGTCGTATTTCTACCCCGATCCATGATATATAACCCACTCTGATTGACGTCCAGACCCTCAATCTGACAACACGCCACAGCCACACCCACACGCACAGCGCAATTCACACCCGTTTTCACACAAGATAGCGAATTGAAAACAACACATTCACCACAAGGCTTTTTTTATTTCACTCTTGAATCACCTAAAGGCTAGAAAAAAGAACAAACGTGCAATCTTGTAAATCGTAACAAAAGCTCTTCAAGCGCTCGAAAAGAAAGGAAAACCTTCAATCATGAGAATTTTTACTTCTGCATTTAGCGCCACCCTGCTGTTGACTATTTTGACAATGTGTCATACTTACTCAATCAAAACGACAAATATCTCGCGACGCTCATTTGTGACTTCCGTGATTGGTAGTAGCGTAGCAATAGCGCAAGCGCAACCAGTTTTCGCGGCTCCAGCACCCACAAAGGAAGAATTAGAACGTATCAAGATAGGATACAACGATATTAACGACCTGGTAGAAAACTTTGAAGCATACACAACAGTCTGTCGCGATAATGGAGGTGAATGTAAGAGGAACGCAGACGCTATTCGAAAAGCGTTAGGTCTTCGCTCGACAACGGATCCGCTCTTTCAGATTGATAAAGTTTTTGCCAAGGTGAAGAATATGGACATCGATCCGGAATTACTAGAAACGTTCTTTGAGGCGTCTGAAGAATGGGATAGTGCCGTAAGCATGAGCAATAGCATGGCTTTCATTAGTCAGTTCGGCGAATACAACCCGGGTGGTGGCCAAGACACTGTTCTCAAGTATCTCAACGAGTCGAAGAAACAAGTTTTGGCCGCAGAGAAAGCTCTCAAAACAATTATCGACATTTTAAATCTTTGAAGGCAAACACTACTTGAGAGTTTGCCATGGTAGGATGCTATCTCTGGATTAGCACAACTTTAATTATAGCATGCCATTACAAGGTGTTTCTCTCCCGTAGCTCCTCGCTTTTCGCATACAACGTTTTTCTTCTTTATTTCTGATCATTCCAACTGTCGTTTCTTTACCAGCATGTGTAGACCGTTCCTTGTGTGAATTGTAGCGCCAGTTCTCATGCCTACAGGATGGTCGGTTCGTTTGGGCATGTCGTTTATAGAACATTTGTCAGCAGTCTGATAGTCTGGATCAAATTCGAATTCAAAGCGACGCAAGACCATAGCTAAAGTAACCGTAGCTTCCAAAACGGCAAATTCATCGCCAACGCATTTGCGAGCTCCGCCACCGAACGGTAAGTAAGCAAAGTCCGACGCGATTTCGTTAGGGTATAATTTGTTCTCCCATTTTGTCGGGTCATATCCAGCCCAGCCAGGGATGTCAGGATTACTATAGGGACGAGTGAATCGCATGGGGTCGAATTGATCCGGATTAGGCCAGAAGCGCTCATCACGGTGGATATTGTAGATGGCGATGAACATATCCATACCACGGATAACTGTAGCCTCGCGACCACCACCAGCAGGAATATTGTTTTCGGTACGGCATCGACGAATCAACAAAGGCGGTTCAGGATAAAGACGCAACGTTTCAGCAATTATCAATCGCAGGTATTTGAGCTGTTTGATATCGTCGTAAGTGGGTGTACGATCACCGACGACACGATCAATCTCAGCTTGAGCTTTTTTCAAGCATTCAGGGTGCCGAGTGAGCTCGAAGAGTGCCCAGGTCAAAACAGCGGCCGTCGTTTCGTGCCCCGCAATCAACATCGTCATCAGCTATTTCCAAAACATATTGAGATAGTCGATCATTTAGGCACACCATCACTTTTTCTGGTCTACTTACATCATCACGTAATTGCTTGTTGTCAATATCCGCTCCTCGCATATCGACTAGGAACCGCAGTAGACTGGGATCCGAAACTTGCTCATAATTACGCTGCTCTAGCTCCTCCAAATCTTCGACTTGCCGGGTTTGCTTAGCGCGGTCAATTAATTCATCGAGTACATTATTCAATAAGCTTAGATCGGAATTGAATTTTCTCAATCGCGGCACCAACTGATTTGCCAAGGGGACATCCCAATAGGGAGCGGGCGTCATACTGCGATGTTCCGCTTCAACCAGAGCGCTGTAGACAGCTTTAATAACAGGACTTTCTTGAGTGACACTCCCGAATTCGTAATTGAAAATACTAAGACCAATGATGTCGAGAGCAACGGAACAAAAGTACGTTTCCATTTCCGCTTTACGATCTTTTGACTCGGCAATGTCATTCAAGCTCTTAATTAAAGGCTCATTGCAGTACCCGAACAGGCCCACGAGATAGCTGAGCCACGCTTGATGAAAGGCCGGTACGATCTGTTTACGTCGCACTTTCCAGGTTTCTGGGTCAGCCGGAATCAAGCCTTTTCCCATAATGGGCTCGAGAATTTCGGCCAAGACTCCCTTATCATAATCCGTATTTGCTTCACGCAACACATGACGAGCTTGTACTGGATCGCTGACGACGAGAAATGATTTTGGCCCAAAACACAATTTGTACGGACTGCCGTAATTCTTGTAATATTGTTGCAAACCAATGAACATAGTTCCATCAGCGATATCTCCTAGCTCTCCTTCCGCCAAAGGACATCCATCTAACGAAGGATAGTCGCCGTAGATTTGTTCAATATTGGTGCGAAGAACATGTGCTGAATCTCCAAAAATAATGGCTTCACCGGGCTCTCCTCGTTTCATGATCGGCAATTTCCAGACGGCTTCCCACCAAAACGGCAATCCTTCGGAAGATTTTGCAGAAGCGGAGGACGAAGAAGCGGATGAATCTGCTGCTGTTTTGGTTTCTACTTTGGGATCTTCCTTGAGAGAAGAAAACAGAGCGGTGGAGGATGACGACGATAACGGAGAAGTCAACGCATAGGGATGCACTGCCGGCGCGAGCAACAAGAAGAGGGACCCACGTCTCATTCTCATTTAGAAATAGCTTGATTTATTGATGAATGAATGAATGAATGAATGAATGAAAGAAGATTGACTGCTCAATGTTACCAGGTATTGCTTATTTAGAGTCGAGTCTACCCTTTTGCAACACCCCTCCATCCGATACATCATCAAAGTTGCAGAAAAAGATCACGCAGGTTCTTTGTGGGCCAGTCACGGATAACGGAGTGACGTTTATCTGGTAATCTGGCACAATTCTGTGTCTGCTCGCAGTACGTCATTCGTGACACGTAACTTTTCCTCGTAAAAAATACTCCGGGGTACCGGTAATAATGATCGGATCCGTAATCCGTAACCCAGATGTTGCTTGCTGCGTCAACTACAAGTATCGTTTCATTATTATTGTTTGTCATGTTGTTTGTTCTATAAAACTTTTACAATTGCTATTACTTGGCAACCTTATTTTTGAATGAGTATCCCAAATCCCAAAGCAAGAACGAGATGAATGACAAGAGATCTGAACCAAGAGAGTCAGTCAAAGATGACTGCTTGGCTTGTCGAACTATTGGGGTCGCGACTTGTCTGGGATTATCCAGTTTCTTTGCCTATAATGCGTTCGAAGTCGAATGGCCTGCGACTTCATCGTCTTTTCAGCGCGCTATTCACAAGCCGGTGTATTTAACTATTGCTGTCGCTTTTGCCGCGATGGGGTTTTACCGGTCGCAAATGGAATAAATGACAGAAAAAACTCTGTTTTACAGGGTAAAAGAGAGTAATCATCCGTAATATACGTTAAAATCAAAGACTGTTGTATCCGCCTTCAGCATTATTTTTGCGACGATTGGGCAGCTTGAGCAGCTGCGGCAATGCGTTGCAGATCATGCTGCAACAAATAATTTATCAGATTGGAGATAGGATAGAGTACTGTTGGGGTACCGGTAGGATGGATAAGAGGATGAAGAACGGGGAGTGACGGATGGAGTACCGGATGACATTGGAAGATGATTTATGATATGGACGAACGGAGTTGTATTTCCAGTCTCCTTGCCATGATTTGAGAAAAGAGCAACGGCTTCACTTTATTTGAATTCAAGGAAGCACATGAAACATGTTATTGGCACATGGACAAAAGAAAGAGAGAAAGAACATAATACAGGACTTATTGCAGGAAAACCTATTGTCTGTGGTTTTGAAGCGATTGTTGAGAGAAGTAGTCCAGGTAGCAAATAAGCTCATTAATTGATTGACTGTATTTATTGAGCGATTTCGACTCGTCAAATATTCATCCGTGTAAAGCAATAGTTGGCATGCTGGAGCGAGTTGACTTAGTTGGCATGCTAAGCAATGATACGGTACCGTCACAATTAATATCCTTTTGTTGTCGTTACCATTTGTTTTGATCACTTTGCTGGTTGATTATTGTTTCGTTCTGGACTGGATCACGCGTTGTTGGTTCGCCAGAATCTGTCATATTTGGCAAGATATTGAAATTTGTCGAGTCTCCTCATCAACAATCAACACTAATAAAAGTATGCCGAACCGCGAAGAAAAGCAGCACTGACTGTGTCTGCATCTTGCTGTTTTGGGAAAAAGTGCTTAGCACAATGAGTCTCCAAGTCACAGTTCGCGTCGCTGATTGCTTGGTCTGGGTGTTGTGATTGTTAGCTATTCTTCAATTGATTTGTTCACAATGTCAGCAGAGACTGAGTGTTGTTTCTGTTCTTTTGGCTCTGTTGAGCGAAACACCGTTAAAAGGATCGGGAAAAAGGCAATTCCTTGTTATGTCCACTGTGATAATGGTCTCCAGTGCACAAAATGTCGCAAGCATGCCTGCATGTATTGCCTGTTGGAGATTCTTTCTGCCCTTCCTAAGTTTACAAAGGCATCTATCGTGACCTTATTGTTTACATCTTATATCTTCACAAACTTGCTCCTCTTGAGATTTCCTGCATTCCTTAGACAACCTGGGAGTTGGCCGGGAACAGCAGCATAAGCTAAGACACAAAAGATATTCAATTCCTTGAAAGCAGGATCCCCGTTGACATGCAAGTGTGGAGCCTTCCTTCCACCAACATCGAGTCTCCTCATCAACAATCAACACTGATAAAAGTATGCCAAAGCCAAAGAAAAGCAGCACTGACAACAGCAAGCGTGCATACGGCCATGACCACGCGCAGCACCCGTAGCAATTGCGAGCCGTCACCCTTAGCAAAAGTGTAACAAGAGAACTCAGAGTCACTGAGGCGGAGACAATCAAGGAATCCATTGCTTTAGGAAGTAAGAGTAAGACTTCAAAGAAAGCAGCAGCAGGAGCAGCAGCAGAAGAGCAAGACACCTCTGTTGACACACACACCAATAAAAGCTTCAAAGTCATTGAGAAACTCGCAGAAGAGGCCTTCAATATTGTCATCAGCGGAGGAACCCTTCCAGGCGATGCTAACATTGAACTAATCACAGCCTTTGCTATTGCCAAGAAAGTCCAAAATGCCGTGATATTGGTGAGAGAGGGCCATGAAGACTTGCTTATTGTCGCTTGAAAAGTTCTGGGGCGTGCCAAATTACACCAACTTCTTAGTCTCTGAGCTTCCTCAGGAGTTTGGTCAGCTTAAGTCCTATTGCTGTAAAGAAAGATGTAGCAACTTCAAAGTCTATCACAACACAATCCTTGAATACGTGTTGTGATAGACTTTAATCTAACACAATCCTTGAATACGTGTTGTGATAGACTTTAAGTTGCTACATCTTTCTTTAACAATAGAATGACAAACTCAAGAACTCAGGTAATTAACGTCAAACTTTCAGCGTGACACCTCTCACCAATATCACGGCATTGAACTTTCAACAACAAAACTGATTTGTTCAATGTTCGTCTGAAAAAGTCGTTGACTAAATTTGATAATTCTGCTGCTGCTCTGAGTCTTACTCCTGCTGCAATGGTCTTGTTACTTCTAAAGTGGATTCGGCGTCTATGCTTCGGCAACACTCACTGCGTTCTTTAACTACTATCGATGTTGTTGATGAACTTCGAAGAACTTTCGAAGATATCTTTTAACAGCGCTGACTCAATCTCAGAAAGGCTTTTGAAGATATAGATGTAAACAATAAGGTGCGATAAAAAGAACGGCAATCGAACATGCTAACGTGCTGGGATATCATGGACATAACAAGGAATTGCCTTTCTGATCCTTTAGCGATGTTCCAACGAAACAACTCTCTCTATTAATGAACAAATCAATGAAGAACTAACACCAATCAACAACTCTAACTAAAACAGATCTGAACACAGTCAACAGTTCCGATTGTTGTGGTTGTGAGCTTTCTTCAAAAGACTTGCACCCAAAACCTGCAGCAAAAGGAGCTGTGAAGTCTTTGTGTGCTGGCAAAAACAGATAGCGACAAATTAAATGTTTTGAGACATTTATTATGAGGAGAATAATATAAAGAGACAAACACTTACTTTTGATGGAGAGCTGTTGTCGGCCGGATGAAAATAGGCGTGTTGGTGTTGACTTGTGTTTTTTTTTTTGTGAGAGGGGGGTTTTGGCATGATCTGTGGTCGGAAAAGCGCGGTGATCACTGCGGTAACCAGTATGGAAATGGAATCGGTCATCGGTCGTCGGTCATCGGTCGTCGGTCATCGCATCGGTTGTATTCGTGAAATGACCTGGATACATCATTACTATAGAAGCTTATGATATACACCAAGATTGTACACGCAATACAATTTCCATCCGTGTGCCGGCTGGCGCTCAACGGAAAGACAGCTGGCTCGTGTGCCGGAAGACGGACAGAAAAAGTGGTGGGTACCCAACCCGATCGGTGGCGCTCAACGGAAAGACGACTGGCTCGTGTGCCGGAAGACGGACAGAAAAAGTGGGAACCCAACCCGATCGATTTCGGGTGCTACCCGTATGTACCTGTACGACACATACTTGATTCGTAGTATCTATCAAAAGATCAATTTTAGCAACATGAAACACTACAGTATATACTACACAAAGGATCTTGTTTGATAATGTGTATCTGCGTTGTAAATGTTGGTATACCAGAAAGCAGTAGTCCAAACCGTGCTTTATCATTCTGTACTGGTACTTAAGAGTGCTTCGTCGTTTTTATATGCCAACATGAAGTCGCGCACGCAGTCATCGTTCGCGCATTGCGACAAAGAAGAATACCGAAACAATGAAAAAGAAAAAAAAAAGCAAGGGCGAAGACCAAACATGTACCTATGCCATGGGCAAGCATTGATTCTTTGATCATTTGTATTGCTGCATCACCAACCAGGCCGTATCATAATGGCAAACAATAATGGGGTTGTGGACTTATCACTGTTTGCCTCCAGTGACGCCGGGGGTGCTCGCAAACCACGTGTTTCCAGAAATGTACTCTGCGAGCGGCGCAACTACATTTAACGCAAAAAAAGAAGCTGTCGAAAAGGTCATCAAATCCTTCAAATCGATGTTGGATCTAAATGTTCAGAGGGCTCCCAAAAACTGGAAGACAAATCGGTTTTTTAAAGTGCAGGGAATCGAAATATCTAGAGCAAAGCGCAATGTCGTTCGGTGCAATTTGTCTTGCAAGAAATCTTGTATGTTGTACTGCACGGACTGTCAAAAATTCGACAATATATGCACTCCAATAGCAAAGGTGATCTTTCTCGATGGAAGTTATGATGATACCGAAGGAGAAGTGAAGAATTATTCCTGCAAGGTAGGATGGTTATACTTCCACAATCACCACGAATGGCGCCATAAAATGGACAGTCTTGGAGTAGGTGGGTGGTGTTTAGTCAACTGTGACAGCAGGGCCATTACAGGATCTGCTTATGATGCTGCACTAGAAGCTGGAAGGAAACTTCTACATGATGAGAAAGGGACTCGTCCGAAGACTCGTACGAAGAGTACACTTGGTTACAAGGATTGCAGCAAGAGAAAAGTGAAAAAAATAGAGCGTGCATATGATTTCATTATTGATGAAGAGGGTAATAACAGAGCACAAATGAAAGCATCAAATGCCTCTGTTAGTGAATGGACTAAATGAGTACCGAGGGCTAGCGGGTCAAAGTTCATTGACTGTGCGGCGCATCAGTCAAATACTTTGTATGATTCGAGTGATGTACATTATAAGCTACAAAGACTGGAGTATCGAAAATTGCTGATCCATTTGATTTATAGTAGTCGCATTTTCATTTGACTCGAATGGTAACTTTTCTGCCTCCCAGGTCCCAGGCGTAGCCAACAAATATGACAGCAGTCATAAGTCATATAATTTGGAAAAAGTTGCAAACAGGAAACAGTCTGCTTGCTGTCCGACTGCACCATGACCGCCAACCTAGACTGCTTAATCTCTTTTTGCAGTGTTTTTGCGATGAATATGGGGGACGCTGAATGCAGCTTCGTCGTGATACGGCTGGTCATGTCCAGGTTTGAATTCGATGTCGGCGGGTTGCAATTGAAGTCGCCGAGTGTTCCGTCAAAAAGTGTTTAGGTATTTTTTGAGCAATTTCAACAACGCTTTCTTCTGTTTGCCGTTGAGGGTTGTGATTTTTGCAAGAATGTCGTCCAAGTCGGCTTTTTCATATTTGGCGTCGAGTATTTCCATCGCCCGTTTTACCGTTTCTCAAACGTGTTTGCTTGCCGGGTTGTCGTGGTATTCATCTCGGACAAAGTGCTTTGTTATGTTGAGATATTCGGTCTCTTTTTGTGAAAGCATGGGAACTATTGAGACTCCCCATACAATGCGTCTGTGTGGAGTAGTGGCAGTTGATGCCAAAGTGTGGGAGGAAGTCGCTTCCAAGCAAGACGCCATGTAAAGGCTTGTCGGACTCGTCGACATAAAAGGTCCACTGAACGGATTTCAATGTGGATAATTAGGAAGCATTATTTGAGAGAGACCATATGCTTGGCCTCGAAGGTGCCTCCTTTGGTAGCAAAAGGGGTCTTTTTAATTTTGCGCCAGTGTCGTGCGTGGAACCAGGTCGCAATGAATGAAGGACGCCGTCGATCTGGTGTCCAATAACACAGTAGTGCATTCCGCTTCCATGGTTGAATCCTCGGGAAGGATATTACATGAGAGGGCCGCTTCCTTGCGGCTCTTCAGTTTCGAATTTTCGATTTGGGTTGAGCGGCATAAGCCCGTCGAGATATTAGTCGGTCGTTTGGCTTTTGCAATTTGCCGTTGTCCTAACATAAAACAGTGCTCGTACATCACGAGAGTTAGAGCTAATAGAGTTATCAAAGTGTGAGACATTTCGCGCCATTCTGTTTTTCTCCGGCTTTCGCGAACGTGAGCCATCATGGTTTCAATACACAGTATCCAGCTCTGCGAATCACTGGCTTGAGAAAAGATGAATATGTGATGACAGAAAGGTACATTTGCACCGACTGCCCGAAAAACAATTGCAGAAGCTGAGAATATTCAGCGTCAGAATCGCTCTTCTCCGTCTGAATCGATGAGGTCGGCATGGCAGTCCCTACAGCAACCACAACTCCCATTATGTTCAATACCTAGTTACGCTATCAGCTTCGAAAGAAATAGAAGCGTTTGCACATGGTTTGCAGCAATTGCGATAGTAAATCTGATGAAGGGATAACGGATAACAAGGGCGCGCCAAGCGCCAACAGAAAGTCAGTCTTATGTCTTGTGGCACTACCAGGTACTCTTTTTCACAGCATTACAATGCGCACCTATTGTCAACATCGTTTGATAGGAAACTGGATACCGGAGGACATTACAGACCCCGCTACAGTACCATCAATTCCCTACCAAACGCGCCTATTGTCAACATCGTTTGATAGGAAACTGGATACCGGAGGACATTACAGACCCCGCTACAGTACCATCAATTCAATACGAAACGCGCCTATTGTCAACATCGTTTGATGGGAAATTGGATACCGGAGGACATTACAGACCCCCTACAGTACCACCAATTCCCCACAAAACGCGCCTATTGTCAACATCGTTTGATAGGAAACTGGATACCGGAGGACATTACAGACCCCCTACAGTACCACCAATTCCCCACAAAACGCGCCTATTAGGGTTAGGGTTAGGGTTAGGGTTAGGGTTAGGGTTAGGGTTAGGGTTAGGGTTAGGGTTAGGGTTAGGGTTAGGGTTAGGGTTAGGGTTAGGGTTAGGGTTAGGGTTAGGGTTAGGGTTAGGGTTAGGGTTAGGGTTAGGGTTAGGGTTAGGGTTAGGGTTAGGGTTAGGGTTAGGGTTAGGGTTAGGGTTAGGGTTAGGGTTAGGGTTAGGGTTAGGGTTAGGGTTAGGGTTAGGGTTAGGGTTAGGGTTAGGGTTAGGGTTAGGGTTAGGGTTAGGGTTAGGGTTAGGGTTAGGGTTAGGGTTAGGGTTAGGGTTAGGGTTAGGGTTAGGGTTAGGGTTAGGGTTGGGAGTTAGGGTTAGGGTTAGGAGTTAGGGTTAGGGTTAGGAG